>CAJNIZ010008532.1:0-14553 GCA_905231905.1 Symbiodinium pilosum
TGAGATGCTGGGGGGGGACGCGGTTCTAAGGCAGCGGGTACTCCCGTGTGCCGTTTTCCTCCTCCTCCTCCTCCGAGAATCAGCTTGAAAAGAAAATGGAAAATGAAATGGAAACTGTGGTTATTATGTGTTATGTACGGGTGATATTGGGTATATTGGGATGATGGAAAAGTAAATGGAAGATACTATTTAGGGTCTAGGGTTTAGGGGCTATAGTCCCCCTTAAGTAGATACGATATGGGGTATATGGGGATCTTGTTATAACATACCTGAAGCCATATTCTATCTACTTAAGGGGGACTACATCCCTAAACCCTCAACCCTAAGTAGTAGTTTCCATTTTTATCCAATTATAACCCCAATATTCTATCTACTTTTAGGGGG
Source organism: Symbiodinium pilosum (assembly GCA_905231905.1). Lineage (NCBI taxonomy): Eukaryota > Dinophyceae > Suessiales > Symbiodiniaceae > Symbiodinium > Symbiodinium pilosum. The sequence goes on from CAJNIZ010008532.1 coordinate 385, forward strand.
ACTATAGGTTCAGGATAAGTGGCTCTTCTTGGGCAGTTTGAGATTTCCGGCCAAGTTTCGAGCTACGTTTGGAACCAGGGCGCCCCTACTTCCTGCACAGCGTTTGGCTCCTCGCAAAACAGGGCCCCAAAGCCAAGTACCCTACACCCTAAGCCCTACAAAGCCCCAATATAACCCCTATATAACCCATAATAACACCAGTTACCATTTCATTTTCCATTTTCTTTTCCATTTCGCTCGCTCAGCGTTCCATTCAAAATTCTCATTTGATTCTCCCTTATTGGGTATAACCCCTTCCCTCGGCTTGGGCCTTCAAATCATGAGGATCCTGTGGCCGAAGGAGGACGGCGAGTCCCAGCAACAGAAGCTGCGCAAGAACTGGTACTTCCGGCCACGCCACTTCCTGGTTGTTAGTAGGGTTCAGGGAGCAATGGATCCCTAAGGGTTAGGGTTTTGGGTGTAGTCCGTTGTTTAGCACCGATAGAATGTTCCCATTTTCTTTTCCATTTTTTCGCTCCGTACGACCAGCAAATAAATCTCCAAAGCCTGAGCCCCTGAACCCTTTTCTTGCATATCCTTACAAACACCTCAGTTTCGGTGTTAATTTTCCACTTCATTGTCCATTTCATTTTAAACATTTACTAGTATGCGTTGTTTTCCATCCCTGACCCTGAACTCTAACCCTGCATGGTAATTCCCATTTTTCATTCCTTCATCCCTTGCTTACAACCAGCCAAGGTCTTAGGCGGAGGAGCTGGCACTCAGACTGGCAACACCGAGCTAAGTTGCCGTCCGCGGAGGAAATTGCGGATTTTCTCGAGGCCAAATACATTGACAAGGATGAGCTGGTGGACCTTGCTGCCTTCCTGCGCAAGAATGACCGGCTTACCAATACAATTCTGGCATTGCTTGTCCGGAGATTTGGGCGTATGAAGCTTTGGCAGACCGCGTTTCGCTTCCTCTTCGAGACGCAGCGCGCCATGCTTGAAATCGACTCTGGGCCGTACGTGGCCGCTGCAGACGCATGCCGCAGCGTGGGGCTTTGGGATAGCGCGCTGAGCGCGCTGTGCAGAGCCCGGCAGGATGGTATTGATCAAGTTACAAATGTCAGCAACGCTGTCGGGTCTGCAGTGTTCCGCTGCGCAGCTGCAGAGTGGCCCAGGGTTCTACGGCTGCTCCTTGACTTGCTGGCAAGCTCAAGGGACCAACGTGTTCTGGTGGCCGACCAGATCAGTTTCGGGACAGCCATCACTGCATGTAGCCGGACGTTTCAATGGTATGCGGCCATATGTGTGGTACAGCTCATGCGTCGCTGGAAGATTTTTCCGGATTCCGTGCCCCTAACGTCTGCTGCAGCCACCTGCAATCGCGCAGAGGCTAGGACTCGAGCATGGTGTTGGTCACTTCACCTATTCAATTGGGCGGTCCAGTCAAGGCACCCACCAAACTTAGTGCTGCACAATTGTGCCATAGCAGCTGCGAGCCGCGGAGCGCAGGGCGGCAACTGGCCCAGGGCAGTGCAGCAGTTGGAACACCTCCAAGGCTCCAGGCTCAAAGCTGACCGGGTTTCAATGTCAGCCGTCTTTGCGGCGTGCCAGCGGGCAGCAGCTGCTGAACCGGCACTGAGGATGCTTGCGAAGCTTCCTGGTCAGCGCATCCGCGCCTGTGCGATTTGCCATAGTAGTGTGGTTATGGCCTGCGCGGCCAAGTTGAAGTGGCAAGAGGGTGCGGCCCTTATACCTTTCCTCAAGAAAAGCATTCACACACGGCAGGCCTTTCTGAGCTCCGTCATTAAAGCGACCTGCTGGCGAGAATCGCTGCTGCTGTTCAGTTTCTCACATGTTCCAGGCGAAGGGTCGGCACTTGCGAAGAGAACTGACCTCGCACCAGCACTTGAAGCATGCTGTGCCAGCGGCCAATACTGGAGCGCTCGTCACATGCTGCAAGATGCGCGGGCACATGGCTGGCAAGTTACAGTGCAAGAGCAGGCACTGGCTGTCCAGTCTTGCAACTCCCCCGGAACCTGGATCCATGCGCTGTCAATATATGACGAGTCTTGGAAACATGGCTTAAGCACCCGGGACCCCGCACTGAGCCTACTGCGGCCGACGGTGCTTGCTGCTTGTGCTTTGTTAAGTGGGAGCTGGAGGGTTGCTTGGTCCTTGACCTTTGAAGACAGCAGGGCTGCCAGCCCCTCGCCCTTGGAGAGGGCCTTTGACGCTGAGCTGCTTCGGAACCCGTTTTGCTATGCAACCGGGATGACTCCATTTTTGGAGTCCCAGACAAGGTTACTATAATTATATTGGGGAAACCGTATTGTTTACCACATATACCCATTATGGTAACCCTTAGGGTTTAGGGTTTAGGGTTTAGGCAAGCAGCAAAGGCCATGACTGTGCCTGGTTCGGACTGGCGATGCTCACTGCCACCTGTCCGCGCCAGTCGTTTCAGCACGTTAGTCTCAGATAATACCCGCCCCTTGAAAGACAGACTCCCACCCCCAAGACTAAGTATTTCCCCCAATTCTGTAATAATACTGGATTATGAGTATTTCTACTAGGGGGTCGAGGTTTATCATTAGCCCTAAACCTCACCCCAAATCATGTAGTGGTTTCCATCTTCTTTCCATTGCCCTATATGCACCTGTAAAAGTCCGTTAAGGTGAGGGGATTAAGGAGGCGGGTCCAAGCTGACGGTTGGAGGGTGCATTGTCCAATAATCGTGAATCAAGTGGAAAAGAAATGGAACATGAAGCAGGAGGTCCATAGAGAATATGTAGGTTTAGAGAGATGCTTACCCTCCAGCTGGAGAATCAAATGGACAAGAAAATGGAAAGTGAAATGGAAACTGGGATCATGTCGTGGTTTAGGGTTTAGGGATCAGGGCTTCCATCTGAATCGCAGGCTGTTCTGAGGGTTCCCACTATATTAAGGCCCCCCTATTCATGGGTTCCCAGTATTGCAGGCTCCTTGGAACCCGTAACTTCAGGCAGTCAACTTTAACTTCTTTTCTACCAGGCACGTGCTGGATGAGATGGATGAGCAGGCAGGGCAGACGGGATTTGGCTGTCAACATATTACTGCCACAGTTCGTGTCACTTTGCCCTTGGTATCAACCTTTGGGATTACAGATGCCCTGTAAGCACGCATTGAACATTCAACAGCGGAATGCCTTCATTCGAAAATTGGAAGCAATATAATGTATCCAAAACACCTAAGCCCAAACATCTAAGGGCCAGCCAAAGTTTTCTTCAGTTGATTGTATCGGTTGGTCGTATCTACGTCTTGCACCATTACTTACTTTGCTGGTGCAGGCTGGCTATACTTTCCCCACAGCATCCGAGCTGTAACTTCAGGGCCTACAGAAATACCAACATCATGTTGAGATTTATTTGAAATTCTCTAAAGGAACCCAGGACCGTGGTATTGGTCAGTATTTTTCTAGATTACCAAGATTTACTGGAGGGTCTCCACACCTGTGCCTCTGGGGCGGCAGCAGCTCTAAATCCGCAAAGTCATTTGTCCAACAGGTTCTTAAAACCATGGAAGCCCTAAGGGGATTCAATGTGAGGGGACCCATGGGAGAGTCACTGGTTTCACAACGTTTAGAGTCCCATTACTTTGTTCAGAACAAAGCCAAAGTGACCCTAAACCCTAAACCCCAATCCCTAAACGCCACACCCTATAAACCCTGAACCCAAAATCCTAAACCCTAAGCCCTAAACAACCTCAATCCCGAATCGCTAACGCCTATAAAACCTGAACCCCAAACCCGAGCCAACGATGAGCTAAAGCCTAACTAGTAGTTTCCATTTTCTTTTCCATCAGCCCAATGTAAACCCAATATCACCTCTATAACCCCTAAACCCGAAACTAAACCCTCAACCAAACTTCCAGGGCCTTCTGGAGACTGCTGCCACATCCTGCAGGCCTGGCCTCCGCTATGTACACAAAGTTTTCAGGGCCTTCCGAATTTTATTCGCTGGTACTCCCTACATAGCCCGATATGAATCTATAAAACCCTTATATAACCCAATGAAAGCCTTAAGTCCCGTCTATTCTTATGTATCCCAACCCCATTCAAAACATAAGCCCCCAAAAGAGTATGACCCTTCTTCGGGGACACTCCAAAAGGTACCCCCTGCATCCCCCCAATAGAATCCTCAAATCCCCTTTAAGGGTAGCCCTGGTTATACCCTGCATAGTAACCCCTGTATATCTCCACAAAACCCCTACATATCCCTAAGCCCTAGCCCCTAAACCCCTAAACCCCTCAACCCTAAACCCATTTTTCCGTTTGACTCTCCTCCATCATCACAGGGCATCCCTACACAGTCCCTGACTTCGTTGGTAGAAGAGAGGCAACCCGGGCTGAATCATATAGTCCCCCTTAGGATGGGGTTATATAGGGGTTATATTGGGATAATGGAAAAGCAAATGGAAACTACTATTTAGGGTTGAGGGTTTAGGCTACTTTAAACCCAATGCCCTAGGCCCCCCGCACCCAGGAATAGTGCCTATGATGGAAATGAAGGATTATATTAGGGTCGTATGTTCCTATAATACCACCATTACAGGGCGGGGGCTCCTCCTAACAAATACCCTTCATGTCTGCCATTTGCATATACCCGGTAATTCCATCACGTGCGTTGAAACCCTATTGAAACCTCCCTAAACTACCCCTTATACAAACCCATACGTAGACAAGCCTATATAAGCCCGATTTAACCCTTCAGATAAATCCTTATATACCCCTATCTACGCCGTATGTAGCCCCGTAGATAGGTCCATATGTAACCCAATCTTAGCCCTACATGAGTTTCAAATCCCAGCGACCACCAGGCGGGCGTCTGGCTGGCAGCAGGCACCGGGTTCATTTTTGATTCAGGTTTAGGTTTTAGGGTTTAGGATCTAGGGTCCAGGTTTGCGGCACGTGCACGATGAGCTGAATCCAACAACACGAACCAGGTGTAGGTTTTGAGGTTTAGGGTTTTTGGGTTTGGAATTGAGGGCTTGGCAAACGGTTGGGCACTCTTCACATAGGCTCTGCGCTTAAATGCCGCGATCCATACCAAAGCGTTTCGAGGTGGGGCTTTCCTCAAATAGAGGTCCCCCAGAAAGTTAGCTTCTAAGGGTATTCATGGAGAAGCTCCCGCTCGCATGTTTGGGGTTTCGCTTCAGGCTTAGGGTTTGTTTTGATGTCCGCAGGGTAAGCTTTAGTTTTTTGTATGAAAGATCCCCCTACTTAAGCTGGAGGTCAAGGTCAAGGAAGGCAAGTTTCTCCCTGTTAAGAGGTAAGGTCGCAGTGTCGGAAGTTTTGCGCATCACCGGGCTTATCCATGAACAGGGATCAACTGAGGGGGCTGACAGATCCTGGGGCCCGAAATCCACGACTCCGCGAAGGACCAAACCGCAAGCCCCCCCGTAAACCTTCAACCATGCGTCCCAATCCACAAACCCAAAACGGTGTATTTCAAGAAAAACGGTGCGGTCGAATAGCGCAATATGTTGTAGTGTCACTCTATACAAGGGACGTCCCCCTAAAAATTGGCTTTAGTTTGTTCGGAAACCACCCGCACCGCAAAACTGACCCTAGACCTGAAACCTCTCAAGAGTTGAACGCTAAATTACCCACCCATTACCTTCAATCCTAAGCCTTAACCCGTAACCTTCAACCTTACATCTTATATATCCCGATAGAAGCCCTATATCCCCTAAAAAGGAATTCCTGAAACGGTAAACTGTACCAGAGCTTAGGCCCCCTAAACCCTAAACCCAAAACCCTACCCCCTAAATCATAAACCCAAACCCTAAATCCTAAATCCTAGTCTAAATCCTAAACCCTAGACTCTAAGTCCTAAACCCTAAACCCTAGAAACAATTAAGTCCTAAACCCTAAGCCCTAGGAAAAACTAAGTCCTAAACCCTAAACCCTAAGTAAGGCAGCAGCTCTTTTGGCTTTCGCCCTGGCCTGGCGCTTCAGGTCGGCCAAGGGTTTCAGGGTTCGGGATTTTAGGGTTGAGGGCTTTAAGGGTTTAGTGTTTTAAGGGTTTAGTGGGTTTAGGGGTCTAGGGTTAGAGGTTTTTGGGGTTTAGTGTTTTAAGGGTTTAGTGGGTTTAGGGGTCTAGGGTTAGAGGTTTAGGGGTTTAGGGGGCTTGGGTTTAGGGTTTAGGTTGTTTTGGTGTAGGGGTTGAGGGTCTAGGGGTTTAAGGTTTATAGGGGTTAAGGGTTTAGGGTTTAGGAGCTTTGGGAATAGCCCGAAGCCCCAAATGCTTGTAATAGGGGTTCAGGGTTTAGGGTTATGTAGGGACATATACGGATATTCCGCCCCATGATTGAGAATCAGATGGGTAAGAGAATCGAAAATGAAGTGGAAGCTAGGTTTACATAGGGTTATATATGTAGGGAATACGCCGGGTTTTGAGGCTTGGGTCACGGGATGGGGGTGCAGAGGTTTCGTGAAAAGGGGTACGCGGTGCAGGGGCGGTGTAGGGTGTAGAGCTTTGGGGTTTTGATTTTGAGGCTGGGGGCTTTGGGGTTGAAGTTTAAGGCTTTGGAGAACGGGGCTATATGGCTTTAGACTTTGGGTTCAAGGGTTGGGGTTTCGGGCTTGTCGCTGAGGCTGAAGGGTGTAAACTTCATGGTTTGGATATTGGTTTCACGGGTTTCGGGTTTAGCATCCCGATTAGATTGAAGACGTTGGTTTAAGTTTAAGCGGTTGGTTTTAGCTTGATCTAGGGTTTCCAAAGGTTCTGCAGGGGTGCTATGGGGTCTCTGTGGGGTTTTGATTACGGTTGTGGCTGCGTGGTATTCTGGACAATGTGAGGAAAGTGGGATCCTGCAGGCCTGGGGTATGCTTCTGGAATTTTTGAAGAATCAGAAACGTTCAGAAGCTAAAGATGATGTGTCGGCAGTTTGCGTGCAAAAGGTCTCCACATTCGTTGTGTAGCTAGCTTGAAGACGGCTGAGGCCGCCTCAGTTACATCATCGGCCGCAAACTCGTCATCAGGATCCTTGTTAGTGGTTTACAAGAGGTACCAAAGTCTTGGATTTCAGTAGAGAGTGTGGAGGCAAACCCCACTACTACTGAACCCTGTCTTCCCAAACCATGCCATAAAAACAGCACGCAGTCTCTGAACCCTTGAGTGCCCTTAAGAAATTGGCCCTAAGCACCTGAAGGTTACTCCCCCAACCCCGAATCTTACCCGAGTTACTACACCCACAAACCCAACCTCCCAAATCCATAAACCCTACACCTTCATCCCTTTATTCTACCCCTGGTTAGCAGGGGATGAGGGAATGGAAAAGAAATTGGAGACTGCTATCTTCTTGAGGATTAGCCAGGGACCATTAGGATCCATTCCTTCCTTGCTAACCAGAGGTAAGTTATTCGATTTCGGGAGGCCGGACCCTGTTTTATTGCACAACACGCAGCTCCTTGTCTGGAAAGATAGTCTCGTCTCCTGGCTGAATCCATATCCCAAATAACCCATAGATGGGGATCGACGCTAAGACACTAGGGGGCATGTTGAATGGGTTTGGGGAGTCCAGCACTAGGGGACCATGCTAATGGATCTGCATGCTTCTTTGGCTTACGGAATCTGAAAGGCTGACCCAAAATGTCCCAGCCCAAAAAATCTTCAATCTTGACCACCAAAAATGGACACAGGGAAGCCACAATGTGTGTAAGGTCACACTTTTGCTAAGGGTGCTTGCGCCAGTGATGTGACCACATTTGCGCATCTTAAGCCAGTACCAGTCTTGAGGGTGACCCTATCCTTGCAAGGCCCCCAAAGGGTAGCCGTAAATGTAGACTCCCGATTCAAACATTCCACATAGACGTGCTCTCCCCCAAATGAGCAGGGACCCCTCATGTGAGCCGCTTAGACAGGCATGTCTATGTCTCAGGTCCCTTTAGGGGTCTGGACCCTAAACCCTACCGTAAGCCTCAAACTTTCAACCCTAAGCCAGAAGCCCAAGACTCAAAGCCCGAGGCCTGAAGCTCTAGGCCTCAAACCCTAAATCCGAAATAAGCCTTGAATCCTTGTTGTAGCATCAAACCCCAAACTCTAAGCGTAAAGCCCTAAACCCTAAATTAAGCTTTAGGCCACCAAGCCGTAAAATCTTGATAGGCCCTAAACCCCTGAACTCCAAGCTTAAAGCCGTAAACTCTAAGCCTCATGAGCTAGAGCCTAAACTCCTCAAAAGGGGTTATATAGGGGGTTATATAGGGGACTACTATAGGGGTTTATTAGGGGGATACTAGGAGTTTAGACTATAGCTCCACATGGCCCCAAACCCAAAGTAAGCCTCAAAGCCCCAGAGCTCTGACCTCCCATGCAAAACCCATACACTCCTGGAAACTAACATGGAAACCCAAAAAGGGCCCTATAAAGACGACAGTCCTTCTAAAATGGGGCTATATGGGTTTCCATGTTAGTTTGGGGGAGTGTAAGTCTTTCAGGGGGGAGAAACTCCCTTTGCCAAGGCCGGCAAGATATAGCCAGAGCAGGGAGCCGCGGGAGAGGAAAAGAAGACGCCAGCCGTTTCCGTGGGTTTAGGGTTTAGGGTTTTGGGTTAAGGGGTTTAGGGTTTAGGGGTTTAGGGGTTTAGGGTTTAGGGAGGGATTTTAAGGTTGCCCGGTCTCTGCCTAAGCACTTACGGTTCAGGGTCACGGGGTTGACCCTAACCCCTAACCGTAACTCCATGTATCACATATCCCTATGTACCCTCTGGGGCTCAGGGTTTAAAAGCTCCCTCATTATAGCAAGGAAATGCAGACCCCTGGAACTTCAAGGAATTTCTTGGGTTTACAGGTTCCCAAGAATTTGGGGTCCTTCTTGGGGCGTCCTTTCAACACAGTTCTGGGTTTATAGCACAAAAGCGTCCCCTCCATTGCTGGAAACCCTCATCTGGGTGTCGCCGCGAGCTACCGGGGAAGTTATCGACATCTGAGGGTGCTGAAATAGCTTAGACGTCATGAGTTAAGCTTCAAACCGTAGATATGCTTAATTAAGGGAAACACCTCAGGGGAGCAAACCGTGAACCCTGAACCTTCAATATAGACTTCCACACATGTTTGTGCAATGTGCGTGCCTAAACAGCATCCTTCATTTCATTTTCAATTCGCTGTTCCATTTGATTCTCCACTATTCCTACCTCAAACCCTTTAAAGACATAGATCAGGCCATGCAGCGAGTATCCTTCGCGTTGACGGCCCTAGATGTCCGCATGGTGCCGCGCCCGCAAAATTGTTTGGTTGTATTGTTAGGGGTCGACTTATGGGCTTCGCATTTCGGACTTGCAAGCAAGAGTAGGTGGGGGTATGCAGGGATGTGGAGGGATATGTTGAGTTGCAAGTAGTCCAGGGTTTATGCACCTCGGAGAGTGGTCCAGCAGTGATTCCGCTTGGGCGGCTGAGGTTAAGGGCCTGCTTTTTAGGGCTGTGGGAGGCAATAGCCTATAGCCGTAGGTCAAGGGGTCTCTGTCACCCTTTCCCCGCTTCTCCCTCCAACTACACGTCTCCCTAGAGCCAGAGTCACGATTAAAAAAAGTTCGTGGCAGACCCCATGAACTTCGACTGGGAAGTTTCGGCGTAGTGTCTTCTGACCGAAGCAACGATGACTACTCAAGGGGCAGGTTGCACACCCAAGATGGCTACCAAAAACATGTATCATTCGTAAATGCTAGAAACCCTATGCTGAACTAACACGAAGCAGCTCAAGATCATACTGCCCAGGCAACACTCACTGCCGACTGCAACCCCGATTTTTGCTGTAGCAGTTAAAACAGGCCTCTTGACAAAACCTTGCCTCACTGTATGCACCTTCTCATTGAACCTGGATCCTGAGCCTGTAGGAGAATCTGTAGGCTTTAATTTCATACCATCCTAACCCTAGATGGTCTATTTGCCCGTAGGTACTTCTGTTGGCAGCACGTGCATGTTCAGACTGTTAGGTGGAGCCTGCAGGGTTCAACCTGCAACTGCCTGAGTGGCTGAGCCCTCCGGTCAAGGTGCACCCCCCTTTACATGAGGGTTTAGTAGGATTGAGGGTTTAGGGTTTACGAAGCCCTGTGAGATTTTTGGAGAATGGAAACATTTGTGCTGGTGGTGGGAGTCTTAGTGAAAGCAAACTGAGCAGCAGGCGAGAGTCTCAGTTACTGGCTCTCTGTTGAAGCTTTGAATGGTGGATGAAGGACAAGCTATTCTAATTTCAGGTTTACATGGGGATCTTATTCTAATGTACCCAAAGCCATATTCTATCTACTTAAGGGGGACTCAATGTTAAGGTGGCCAGGAAGCCTCCTGCCCTAGAATCTGCAGCCCCAAAGCCTGGAACCAACGTTGTAATTCGTAGCCTAAACCCCCACATCCTCAATTCGAACCCTCCCAGACCCTAAGCCCCAACTCAACCCCTAAGTAGGTTCAGGGTTCAGGGTTTTGCCTATAGGGCTTAGGGGTAGGGCCGTCGACCGATGGCATAGATCCTTCGTACAGTTGCAGGAAGGATTGCTGGCAACACCTTCAGAGCCCTAAACCCTAGCCCTAAACCCTAAGCCCTCTTCGAAAATGGGTTTAGGGCAACAAGAAACTCCAGGTTCCCTGGGTAGGACACGCTCAAGTCATCTTAGGTTTTGGGGCTCAGGGAAAATGGTTTAAGGTTAGCTACTGTTATAGATGAAGCAAGTATTTTTGTCTCATATCTTCCTAGCCCTCAACCTCATGAATTGCCATAATTCTTTTTCCATTTCATCATTTTTCGTGTTCTTTTCCCTTTGCGTCTCCACTGTTATACCCTACACCCCGCATTTCCCAATGTATCGCCATATAACTCCAATATGCCCTGCCCAGACCTTAAACCCTAGACCCCACACCCTAATCCCTACATGAGCTATAGTCTGCACTCCTTAACGAGGCTTATATAAGGGATTATATGGGGACTGTTACAGGGGTTATTAAGGGGGATCTAGGAGTTAGGCTTCATATAGTCCCTACCTCACAGGTTCCAGTGGTCCGCCTATTTGGCGTCTCCCGGCAGGGCGCGAGCGTCCGGGCGCCCGATGTCTGGATGTGGGCAAAATAAGTCCTTCCTCCTAGTACCAAGCTACCAAAGGCGGACTATATAGGGTTATACAGGAGAATGGGAAAAAGGAACCTACTACACCATTTAGGGTTGAGGCTTCAGGCAAAATACTACCTGACTGTCTTTTGGTATTACATTGGGGTGCTGGTATCATTAGGGAGGTGAAGCCCTAAACCCTAAACCCTAACCCTACAAACCCTAAACCCCTCAACCCTAAATCCCTAATCCCTAAACCCTAAACCCCTAAACCCCTAAACCCTAAACCCTATACGCGTGGGTTCATCAAATTGTATGAGGGCAGATGATTGGCATTTGTAGCTCTGTCAGCCGCATGTCTTGGCCATCCTCACCTCCAAGAATATGGGAGTTTCCCAAAATTGGGGGTACCTTTTCGGGTCCTTTGACTAAGGACTATAAGGATCTTTTGGGGTCTACATTGAGGTACCCTACTTTTGGGAAGCTACCATATTCCCAGACCATTTGATCACAATGATCCTAGAGGAGGAGGGCGTGCCATATCAAGCTTTTCTTCGCAAACTTTTGAGACGCTCAAATCAAATTCAGAGAATTGTTGGCCCCGTGCGTATGAAGCCCAGTCCCAGCGCCTGAACCGCGATGAAAGGGAAAGAAATGCGATGTTGCCCGATTCTATGGTGACAGCTACTCACTCCAAAGTGAGCATCAGTATCAGTGGCGCCACAACAAGATGCTACCTCTTGGCTGAAACTGAAGCTGGAGTCAGAAACGGCACGCTTGATGGAAGTCCGCAGACAAAATTTCCAAGAACGGCGCGAGACACCTGTCGTTCAGGCGTGGAAGTCCTTGAGTTCATCTGGTGGTTTCCTAAAAATTACGGTTACCTTTTTGGGGAGCCTCCTAATAAAGATATTGGGGTCTATACTGGGGTCCCCTTATTTTGGGAAACTACCATCTAGTGCATGATACTCCTTCGGAGTTGCTCCTGGAAGTCGGACTGTGAACAACACAGCTGGTGTCCCTCCTGCTACAGGCTAGAAAGAACACCCACCCCCCTTTGTAGACATATTATACTGGGAAGATCTGAATAGCTTCTTTTAAGGAAGTCTCATTATTACAGGGGAGGAGATTAGGAAGAGCACCAGGAAAGGTCGTCTCGACCCAGGTTTGCGTGCATGTGCACGGCTCCTGGCCCTTTTTTTATGCTCTGGCCTCAGCTGTGCCGACTGCAACTACTCTTCGATTCTGTGTATATTTGCATATAGACATATATGCGGAGTATCAATATGCAGATATTGGTATTGTATCATGTGGTAGGCTGTCTAACTATGGTCCCTTTCTGTGTTCCTCGGGCCTAGTACAATACGGCCCTAATATTCAGGAATCAAGAGTTTCAATATTTTTTCACAACTCCTCATGTGTGCCAGTATCATACCTCCAGAAGCATCAAACATTGAACTCGTGTTAAGCCGAGGTAGAGCTTTCCGAGGAGGCGGCCATGACCTCAGCAAAGTTCAAACCCCCTTACTCTGAACCCTAAAGCCCGAAACCCTAATCAACCCTAAGCCCTAACAAAGGAGCTTTTAAACAACAACATGTATACCCTAGCAAACCTCAGGGTTGTGTAAGGATGAAGAGGGTGAAAAGGGGGTACATCGAGATTTGTTCACAGGGGGCTATAGAGCATATCATATGGATTATATAGGGGGTTATTTAGGGATTATCTAGGGATAATGGAAAAGAAAATGGACGCTACGATTTAGAGTTTAGGGTTTAGGACATTCTGAAGCCATACTCAGGCTACAGCGCTTTCCTCCATGCCTCACAGTGGCACAGGTCGAGGCTCGTTGAATTGGCTTTTGGAGGTAAGCGGTATTTTTGGGATGCTGGTATTGTCCACCACAACATACATTTCAAATGCTTTGGAGTTATAACATTTCAAAATGCCAGAGCTTTTCAACCCTCCGCATGAAGCAAAAGCAATGTCAGCAGGCCAGTGTACAGACGATGCCTCGACGTCAAACAAGGCCTGCGGCCTGCGGGGAGTGCGTAACAGAAGGGCATGCGCCCCTGGGCGTGTATGGTGGCTACTCCCTCATGCTTGCTTGGAGGCATTTACCATTTCGTACTTCTATTCACCATCCCCAACACCGGCATCATAAGCCCGATGCTCCGTAGTACTGAGCAGCCCGACTAGGTCAGGGGAGCCTCCGAGTAGTAGGGGATGATCGAATGAATGATTACAGGGTACTGCTGCATTGGTTCTGCTGTTTCTCCCTACCCACTAAGCATAGCATGATCCAAAGGTTTCAGAGCACCGACAAGCACAGGGGCTTCTTGCAGAAGTGACATTTAAGAGGGGTCCATTTGGTTTTCCAGTATGAATATTCTAGCACATTATAATATACTACGGTACATTATGGTATGGTGTATACTACAGCATATCATAATATATAGCGTACTATTATGAACACCTACACCCATAGAAGCCCTATGACTTCCCTTTAAAGGTACCTTCCCCCAACCTCCCAACAACAAAACCCTAAACCCTAAACCCTAAACCCCAAACCCTATATACCCTAAACCCTAAACCCTAAACCCTAAACTCTAAACCCTAAATTCCCTAAACTCCCAACCACAAAAGCAACCCCCCTCCCCGCGCCAGATCGCCGCGCCCGCTGAGCTCGCCGGAGCCATCGAAGATGCTGCGAAGAAGCTGGGGCGCACACAGGCGGTTTTAGGATTTAGGGGTCTAGGGGTTTGGGGGTTTAGGGGTTTAGGGGTTTAGGGGTTTAGGATTTAGGGTTTAGGGTTCAGGGGTTTAGGGTTTCTGGTCTAGGGGTTTGGGGTTTGGGGGTTTAGGGTTTAAGGTGCTACTATGGCATATTGGGGTTATCTAGGGGTTATATGGGATAATGGAAAACAAGATGGAGACTTCTGTTTAGGAGTTAGGGTTTAGGGGTTTAGGGGTTTAGGGGTTTGGGGGTTTAGGGGTTTGGGGGGTTTAGGGGTTTAGGGGATTTAGGGTTTAGGGGGTTTAGGGGTTTAAGGGCTTAGGGGATTTAGGGTTTAGGGGTTTAGGGTTTAGGGGGTTTAGGGGTTTAAGGGCT
>CAJNIZ010008533.1:0-14548 GCA_905231905.1 Symbiodinium pilosum
TAAACACCATGAACCTTCAAGTATGCGTTATACTTCAGCCCTTCGTCACTCGTGTCTCAGTCCACTCGCCTTAGATCCTGCACTCGGTAGTCCCACGCACACTGCATCGCCTGTCCTGCTGGAGCTTGAGTATGTCCTGCTTGAGGGTGTCCTGCAGCGACGCTTGTAAACAAAATCTTTGGCTCCCGTATCAGCCATTAATTTGTTGAGCAACATGTCCTCCTTTGTTCGTCAGGCCTGCCTGCGTATCTCTTGGAGCTTGCCTTCACTGCTACTCGGTGGATCTGACTGTCTTGCGTCAGCATCATGGAAAATCTCACAAAATGGTGAGCAGCACAAACCGGAGGAGCAAAGAAGTCAATCCCGGAGGCCGCGCCGGCAGCCAAAAATCTAAATCTTATGCCCCAAGTCCCAAAGCCCTAGTTCGAAAACCTCAAGCTCCAAAGCATCCAACCAGCGCAGGATCTGAATCCTCCACAGCCCTGCCATCCGTGTGCCCTAGAAAATACTTCCAACGCCGCGACACTCCACCTCGTGACCCTTTCACCAGAAACAGCTTCAAAAACAACAGCTGCACGCAAGCCATATGCGAGTTTCTAAGAGCGAGGGGTCCCCTTTTAGGTATTCCGCAAGAATGCACAAAGTCCTCTTTTGCTGCGCCTGTCTCACGCGGCTCGGCTGCCTTTGTAGCTGCTAGCTCCTGAAGACTGCTCTGAGCATGCTAGACCAGAGAGCATCGAGCAAGAAGAAATGATCTGGGTCAGCTTCTGCCGGGGATTGCGAGTAATGGCGAGCTACCCTGCTTCAAAGATCATGCATCTAGGGAGGGCGGCACCTATTTCACATGGACTGCGCAGTCCTCCTGCAGCTTTCGCAGGTCTTTTCCAACACGCGAAAATGAGCCTCTAACTTGGATACAAAAACATCTGCAACCCATACAGCCTTGTAGCCGCACCTAAGTGCAACAAGCAGAGATCGTTTGGGGTGCTCCAGTGCTCCACTGTAATTCCAAGCTTTTAAGTGAAACCTAAAAGAGGCCTGGTGCACGACATGGAAAGGTTGAAAAGGCAACCCCTTTCATTCTGCTTCGTTTTAAGCTGTCCTGGCTACAGAATCCTGAGGTTGCCCGAGGCCAGTTTCAGTCCAAATGCCTCGGGGGCTCCCTCTAACCAGATTCTATATATCCGCGTCTTTGTGCAACTTTTTGCGGTGGCAGCGGGTTTCGGAGCGACGTGGAACTTCGGGCAAGCTCTAGGTTCGAATGCTACGCTGGCTTTGAGGCGTTGTACCTCTTCTCCCGGGTCTCCACATGTGCAAAGGCTCCGTTTCTGGTAAGAGAAACACTTCAAGGACAAATGGGAACAGAGGCGTCGGCTGGGTGGTGTAGCCGCTGGACGGCGGGTACAGAGGACTATTTCTAGGGTAATCTGTCTCTTGAGGCCTGCAGCAAGACTGGAAGTGGTAACCTGTCGATGCTTCGCGTGCACTTTCCGAGTCCTTGGTGCAACCCTCTTTTTGGCGCAGAGCTGGCTAGGGGCGGCAGCTTAGCAACAGAACAAGTGAGCTCGGCTCACGCGGCCACGTCCATCAACAAAGATGGCCAGGCCTTACAACTCATGCAATCATCTTTACAACTTGGGCAGCTCTTTAGGGCTGCTGCCTATAATCCTGCCCTCAGACACCCTTACGCAAAGTCAAAAACCATCGGCTGAAGAATCTTCTGGCTTCCAGTGAAGGTCAGGGCCCAAGGATCAGGGCTGCAAAACTTGAGGCGCATTGACAGCCCGAGCGGGTAAGCGAGAATCACGCCACGGCTCAGAAGCTAAGGAGTGGATCCGTTCGTATAATCGCGTACGGCTCAGAGCTCCATGTTTGGGGTACAAGGTGTCGTTTATGATCCGGACCCTTGTTCTCTTCCCAAATACTTGTACTCACCCCCCGCTTCACCTCAAGAAGCTGTAGCTCTTCGAATTCGCGAGCACCATTGAGCCCTCGGACCTGTCCGTGTCGGTCCAGTCCATTCCGGGCTCATTGGAAAGCAAGCTGCCCATTCTTTGCAACTTTGCTTATACAAAACGGCGGCCTCGTTTCGATTCAATGGCTTCACATGCTGTGGTTTCCTAGTTATGAACTACTTGCATTGCATCTTACAAGGCTTCCACATCCACAGCTACATGTGTTTGCGGCTAAAGTACTTCGTGTCATGTTTACAGGATTTACAAGTGTACATGCACTTGCGCACTGCAATGTGGACACGGCTTTGGTGTAGATCAAACAGTGAAGCCACCATCCTCTTTAGAGCTTTGCAAAAACGGAGCTTGGTGGCACCGGGATCTTCGCTTTCTCCATCTGCTTCTCCAGGACGTCCCGGCCCCACTCCTCAAGGGTTAGCCCAACCCGCAAAGCCCCCTGGCCCGACTTGGTGGGGTTCCCAAGGCTACCTTCTGGCCAAGTCATAAGTTCTTGCCTTCCGAAAGTGTGAAGAGTATCATGCGGTCAGTATGATCATATATGATCCTTAACATCAAATGACAGCACAGCGCTTGAAAGCTGCCTGCTTGCCTTCTGAACACTCATCCTGGTCCGATAGGATGCCCAGAAAAGCGGAGTTCAAGAGCTTGGCAGCTTGGTAGCCTATGCTCCTACTGGACGCCTCCCATATGCTTGAGGTTTTCAATCCGGGGTTCCGAAGATTCTTTGTTCCCCACATACCCTGTGGGGTTCTAGATGTTAGATGTGCTGTCGCCCGCCATGCCTGCGTGCTTATCCATCGCGCAAACATTTTGGACGCGCCCTATGTCGCTCCAAGATCGCGCTCTCGCTCGGAGCATCCTCAAAAAGTCGGCGTCCTATGTTGGTTTTCGATGAAAAAAAAGGTGACCTTGGCTTTACTGTAAAGTATGCCAGAGGGGTCCGTAACCGAACGGGTCGCGCCGATTCACGAAAATCGCACTCCCGTGCGGGACATCCTCAAAATTCAAGATTTTGCTCACTCGAAAATTGCGCTCCCGCTCAAGACATTCGCGTTTTTTGCTTTTCTATCGTCTTTATATCTTCAAAAGTCGCGCTCCCGCGCGGAGCATCCTTGAAATTCGTCGATTTATGTTCATCAAATTCGAAGAAAATGACGCTCCCGTGCGGAGCATTCGGAAAATTTGGATCATTCATGAACGATGATGTCGAGGAAGCTTATACCAATTCTATACCAAACGAGTCCTGGTGTACTTCGTTCGAGGTGGTGAAAGCGCAGAATTTTTAAGGGCAAGGGGCAAACAGTCTAACTAACCGTAAAAGCAAAGAAATTTTGAAAAGCAAGAGGGAAAGAGTCCAACCGTGAAAGCGGAGAATTTGAAGGGTAAGGGGCAAACAGTCTATCCGCAAAAGCGGAGAAGTTGAAGGGCAAGGGGCAAACAGTCTAACCGTAAAAGTGGATGATTTGAAGGAGAAGGGGCAAACAGTCTAACCGTGAAGGTGGAGAATGTGAAGGGTAAGGGGCAAACAGTCTAACCGTGAAAGTGGAGAATTTGAAGGGCTAGGGGCAAACAGCGGAGACTTCGAAGGGTTTGGTAGCCTGGATTCTTAGGCTTGTGTCTGTTGAGACAGAACGCAATTTCACGTCAACATCTGTTGGTTGCACAATATCACTTCAACACCTTACTGAACAATGTCACCTCCCACCAGACACAACCCTAAGAATCCAGACTACCACAAAATTGCTTTTACAAAAACATGTTCTGGTAGCTTGGATTCTTAGGGTTGTGTCTGTTGAGACAGACAGAGAGCCCACAACCTACCACACACACTTCCAGGTCTCAAATCGCAAGGGATGTCCCCTATGATTTTTGCCGAGAATCAAGTCCAAAAATCTCAAATCGCAAGCTGTGTCCCCCTAAGATTCCGTAAATAATCTTCCCAAATCTCAAATCGCAAGGGGTGCCCCCCTACGATTCTTTTCAGAAAATCAAGTCCCCAAATCTCAAATCGCAAGCAGTGTCCCCCTAAGATTTTTGTTCGTGAATCATCTTCCCAAATCTCAAATCGCAAAGGGGGGTCCCCCTAAGATGTTTTCAGAAAATCAAGTCCCCAAATCTCAAATCGCAAGGGGTGTACCCCTAAGATAGTTCTGGCAATCAAGTCCCCAAATCTCAAATCGCAAGGGGTGGCCCCCTAAGACTTTTCAGCGAATCATTTCCCTGGTGTTCGTCTCGTTTTCTTCTCCTTCTTCTTCATTTCAGCGGGCGACGGCATCCTGATATCATTTCATTCAAATTAGGTTAAACTACACATGTGAGGTTCTCCGGTCCTTCAATTAAAAAAGATGAATTTCGTGGCTGCAACCGCCAACCGCCAAAGTCAAGACCACATGGCGCATGCTCCTTCTCTTGGGTTCGGGGTGTGCCTGACAGCACTCCTTTGACAGCACTCCCCGTACGCTCTTCAACTGACCTCTCCAACTCTCCAACCCAAGATCAGGGCCTGTTCCTGTTGAGGGTTACACAAGCTTGCGGGCGCTTCAGCGGAGAATCGTGAACCCGAGCCGATCCGAAAAAGAAGAAGCCACATCAACGGGAAGAGGAAAAGCTTGAGAATCCTATCATATGAAAATCTTCCCCATGCGTCCAAGGACAACTGTGGAAAACCGGGAGACTCAAGTACCACAGAACTCCAAGCGCATGGCTCTTTTTGAAAGCAGAGGTTCCGTGACTTTGTTGTGGACCGGGGATGGCTTCTTGGCCCACAAACCATCCCAGGCCGTGGCTTCCCACTGAGTGCCATCACCATCTGCTACAATGGTGTCCGTCAGTGCCATCCACATTCCTGAAGGAACAGACCAGAAGGTAGAAATCATACTTGGGGCCATGGTATCCGCCAGATTTTTGCTGAACCTGCTTGTATAAATCCCCGCATGTGCATGCCAAATGTCTACATGTAGATGACAGTCAAACAAACGCGCGGCAAACCAGACAAGGGATGGTAGTCGGCAACGTGTAATTATGCAGCAACATGTATCTGTATACAAGCCAAAGTATCTGTATAGACAAGCCAATAAATGAAGCAGAAATGGAGATGCTGACTGGCTGACTGACTGACTGGCTGGCTGGCTAACTTGGTGACCGAATGAACTGTCGAACAAAAGAACGGAGGAATGAACGAACGGACAAGGAAGACATATGCACACACATAAGCTTGCATGTGTATGCACATACGTTTAGGAATGACTGCGGGCACGGTATGTGCACGCATCAGTGTGGCATCCATGCATGACCCCTTCACCAGCCAGAATTTGTCCGAAAACATGCCTGCAAGCCTTAATTCCTGAGGACCAATCCCATATATCCCGAACCTTAATAGATTGAGGAGAAGTTGAAACTGACCATGTCCAGTCAAGATTCCTTTGGACCATTCCTTCGGATCGCAGGCGTCGGCACCGGTGGGAGCATGGGGCTCGCCGAACTCCCCGCGCTCATAGAATCTGCGTGAGCCGCACTTCTCCAGCAGCATGTCCATGTAGCGGGGCATGTTCCTGAAATGTCGTTTTTCAGAATTTAAGAGTCCTTGCGCTTCTTATTCCTGAGGTGTTCTTGAAACCCTTTTGCAAGCCCCACTTCAGATTCTATAACGCGCATATGTCCCTGACACACGGTGCTTCTAATTTCTTGCCGAAACTTAAAGCAATCTCCACCTCTCATTCTCCTACATTCCAGACGAGTTCTGATATAAGCGCATTCCCATCTACCTCCAAGACGGAAAACATGCACTCAGCAAATACTTCCAAGAACAGCCTGGGCTCATGTAGGTCTCTTCATACATCTCCTGGCCGTTGCCGCAAACCACGTGCCTCAAGTGCGAGAGGCTCCCTGGGCTGGTGGTCGCAAGTGTCAGCCTCAGCTGGTTCCAGAGTCTATTCGATGCAGTTGCAGGTCTGAGGCCGATGGTTTTGACTTTGACCTCTACCAGCGGGTCGGAGAGATTGGGGTCTAGAGATTTGGGTTTGGAGCTTAATTTGTTCAAGCGTGCTTTTGGAACTGAATCAGCTGCTGGGTTTGGAGTTTGGGGTGTGGGATTTCGAGAATATTGTTTAGGATTCAGGGTCTGCTGTTCGGGGTTAATGGCACTTTAGGGTTGTGAGTTGTGCAACGCAGAGCACTGTTTCGCTTTGACAAGGGCTGCCCTCAAGCTTGGAAACCCCAATGCTGGGAGCTGTTTCTCACAGTTGGTCTTACTTCCTGCCCATACCATCAACAACAAAGCGTTTGAAGGCCTTTGATATGAATCTTTTGTATGGAAACCAAGACGCGCAGGTCACGTGGGCTTGAGCTATGGGAGTCTTGAATAAAAGAAGGTGTTGCAGCAACATGTTTATTCCATTGCTTCTCAGATTAAAGTCTTCAATGAGCCTTGCTGCTCCAGAAGCTGCTCGGAAGATCATTGTGGTGCTTGCCAAAGTGTTGAAGTTAGGAGTATCTTGCAGGCGAGAGCATTCATCCTCGTATGGCTTTCGGCTTGGTCCTGAACTACTTATCCCCGGCAAATCCTATCGACCTAAACCAGGAGCTGTCTTTGTAAAACAGCCGTGCCACAGGTGGTGGGCGAACTGCATGAGGTTGGGAGGCGGGAAGCCCAGCTTGCTGGAGGTGCAGACGACCAAAACTTTCGCATCTTTGAGGGAGTTGAAGTCGAGAGCGTTACCTTCCACCGGGTCGTTCCTGGATTGCTCTTGGAAACTTCACAGGCAGCTGTGATATGCTGATCCATGTTTGCTCTAGTCCACTGTTGCACATCACCCTTTTTGCTCAAGAGACACCCTCCGTGCGTGAGTTCTGTTGAAGAATTGATATCCGCGGCTCTGAAACTGACGAGCCTTAGGGCCAAAGCACGGCCTACATGGGATAGTGACCTCCCATGATCTTCAAAAAGCCCAGAAGCAAGGAAACTATCTTACTGTAAGTTGTAGTTGCATTCCAAACAGAATTCTAGCAACCTTCCTTGTTTTTGTAGGGTTTCCCGAAGACAGGATAGCTCAAAGAAGTCGATGACCAGCGGTGAGCCGAAGGGAGGCTGGGGAACGCTACTCAATCAGCACGCTGTCCAAGATTCAAGCATCTTGTTTCCATACGTTTGCTTCGCGTGTTTTGTACTGCAATCATATGAAGAACCTGCAAGATCGCACTTTTAAAAATGTGGGATGATATCTTGTCGTCGTTTGGATCCATTGCCCCTCAGCCCAACCCGAACACACGGAAGGATCCGGTCTTTGCTTCGGAGGTCCATCCTGAGGTGGATTCGATGCGAGAAATGCTTGTGAGAGAAACCCCCTCCTTCTGCGCTCTTCTGACATTATCTGCAAAAAGCTGTCATTTAAGCAGAGCCGGGCATCACATCGTAGCCTGTGAGGCCCAGGATCTTGGGGAATTCTGAGTGCACCACTTTGACATCTCGCGCGCAATCCCCCTTCTGGAAGGAGCCGAAGGCTAGCACAATCCTGGTGACAGGCTTCATGGCAAAGGCCGTGTAGTCTGGTTTTCCGTTTGGGCGGGAACTGGCTCTGAATACATGAGGAGGAAGACAGATTGCACAAGGCGGGGCTGCTCCAAAGTAAAGCCAACAGTGGTCGACGTGGTCTACCATCATGGGCTCTTACAAATCATGAATAGCTTCTTAATCAGACTATCGAGGTTCTCGCTCAGGCAGATGCAACAACTTACCAATAACCGCACGGGACGGTGGTGGAATAGCACACTTGAACAGTGAGGTAAGCAGACAGCAACTTGCCACCCCAGCCCAGGCCAAAAACAAAAGCAGAGTGCTCAAGCATTGGCCAGCTTCCTGTTGGGCAGAGCCTCCATGATGCTGACCTTATTCAGCAAAGCTAAAAAGCAGCGGTTTAGAGCTCTAGGATTCTGTCCCTTGGACGGAAACAAGGTTCAAAACATGCTTGAGTTGTCGGTTCGTGGAAGAGTCGAAGAGGTGTGAAGTGTGCATTGAGATCAAGGCTAACGTCTTTGGGTTGACGCCTGGGTTCCGCGGTCCTCGGAAGACTTCTACAAGGAGATTGATATAGATGTATGATATGTATATATATATATGCATGCACTTATACTCATGTCTCAAAGCCAAGATGCCAAGGATTCCACAGCAGCGGGTTCGAGAACTGCGGGGCCACCAAGCCTAAATATCTTGCGCCACAATGGCTGAGGAGACATCCTAGAGCAAGCAAGGCGGTTTCCTACAGATGGTAGGTCCTAAGGAACTGCTGACTCAAGTGCACTAAACTACAGAAAGCGTAGACCAGCCTATGCTTCGAGGGACCTAGGAGCAGCTGAGGCAAACGTCAATGTGCTTTGACAAGCGTAAGTAGACCCCATATCATATCGCTCGGCCCTAGATGTACGACTTCAAACAAACACCCAGCACCCAGAAAAGTGAGTGCCCTCAAGCTCGGGACCCAAACTCCGAAACTAATGCCCTAGAGCCCTAGACCCTAAAGTCTGTGCTCCGCAACTTCTGGTCCTCTCCCGGTTGCCTTTCTCGGGTCGACCTCAAACGGTCAACCTCTGCCTTGGAGGTGGCAAGCTCCTCGAAAGCAAAAATTCAGGGTGTTTGACGCTTGCAGATGCTGGCAGTTTCCATATTCCTGTCCATTCTATGAACGCACAAGAAGAAGGAAGGGGAAAGCTATTGACCGATGTTCATGTTTTGCTTTCAATGAAAGAGATGCTTTTGGAAATCGGAGCCGCCCCTGGCTCAGGCGAAGAGAAGCGCGAACAATCCTTCCTTACCTCTACTTCCTACTAATATGAATATGATCACCCTCATGGATGTGACTCTGTTCATTTTGTCTTTTGTTGTTTTGACCATAACCAGAATAACCATTGCCTCCATTATTACCACCATGCCTAGTGTTACTCTGGCTACTTTGTTTTTTATGCTTAGCGATCTTTGGGAGCACCAGCGCCCCTGTAACAGTCCCCAAAATCCAAAGCTCAGGCAATGCACGGCTTAAATCACCCAAATCTGTTCAAAACCTAAATCTTGGATGAACAACTGATTCTGCCATGTCCCTGTGAATGAATTGGCAGCTAGTCAATATCATTCCCAGTTGGGCTGACTGCAGGCGCCTTACCCCCACGTAGGGTACATCATAACACCTGCGCCATTACGCCTATCCAAACAAAAGGGACTGTATTTCCCCAAAATCACGACTACCCACACAAAGCGTCTAGCACAAACAAAAACCAAGTCGGTTCCATCCGGACCAGAATGGGTATGAGCATAGGATTTGGTTTGGCTTCAGAGTTGTAGTCATTGCAGAGTTGTAAGCAGCAACCTCTTCTGGCATGTGGCTACATTATGCTTATGTGCTTAACTCATGCTTCCTTTTCTTACTGCATTGTGTCATAGCACCCATGCATTCGAGACAAATCACTGTGCATTTACAATGCATTGTCTCATGACTCTATGCATTCGAAACAAGTCACCATGTATTTATATTGCATGAAATACCTACCTTGGCTTAAAATGACATCCTCTGAAATATGCGAAAGCTTCTGTTTGTTTACATCTAACACATTTCCTAAGACAATTAGGAGAGTTAGTAAGAGCCATCATTTGACAATCCACAGCTATCTCATCAACGTATGCCGTCAGATTCGAACAAACATATCACAGCCTCTTGCATATGGCAAATGCTGCTATCAAGAAATGAACTACATGCTTAGGATGTAGTGAGGCATACTGTCATAACACGTTGCAAAACAATTTCTATATCATGTTGAGGAAAGAATAACACGCTAACTCCAATCGTGAGACCCATAAGCGTGAATGAATACAATTTCGAGCAATCGAAATACGATGTGGCGCCTAGGCTTACATTTTCACAAATAATGACAGGACCTAGTTGCTCAGGAAAAGGAAGTCTACTGCCGTTAATGATATTAGACAGATGAACTGACGTTCTTTCAAGAAAATGAGTCCGGTCTCCTTCAACATTAGTAGACAGTACTTGGTTGCCACTCAGTCAAGATACTCAGACCGACTTAAAGGTTGATTTACGAAAGGATGTTTTGATGAATGCATCCCAGAAGGACTAGATAAGGTGATAGAAGCAACAAAAAGCAATAGAGTATCAGAAGAAGATTGATTACCCCACTGTATGTTGAGTATGAATCACTGTTGATGATTTCGCAAGAAATTCAACATTATCAAATCAGCGGTATTTGAGGGGAAGGCATACCGCAATGAACATTGCAGGTAACATCAACACAAGAATCCAGTCCTTTTAGTCCAATCATTCGGGTCAATAGTCGTCAGTTGCTTTTCTTGAGACTGCGAAATTACAAGAAGCTTGATACAATGGTTGATGAGTTAAGCGCCGTCTTCATTGCGAAGTTATGAGTGGCAGATACTTACTAAGAATCTAGCAGCGGCAAAAAAAAACAGTGCTGGAAGTGTATAGCCTGGCAGCCGCACAACCTTATGGTTTCTCCTTCATAAGCCTGATGTAAGCGAGTGCTCATGATGTATTGCATGAAGGGCTTGTTGCCAACTCATCACATTGGACTTGTGATGTTGTGTATCGCGGGTCAAACCAAAACCCTCAAACACGGAGCCCAGGGATTCCGACTGCCCAAGTCATAGATCCAATCTCCACCATGCAACCTGGGTTCGTGTATACTGCCTTGCAGGGAGATGCATACCCTGAACTTCCTGACAGCTATCCCACCTCGAAACCCATAATTACCCATGAGCCTGCCAGCAAGAAACAAACCAGTGGCCCTAACGGAGGTCACACGGGGCAGTCCTCGCGCAGCGCGCGCATCTCCTGCCACAGCCACATGCGTTGTCATTTTGATTTGCCTCCAAACAAACACTGGAAGACAGACAGGTTGCAATTTCTACATTTCGTAACAAGAGGTTCTGTTCCCTCACAACAGACAGGACTGGTAAGGGAATGTTGGGTGTCTCTCTCAGCATTGTATGGGATCATGTAGGAAAACTTCTAAATAAGAGCTGAAGCTCATCCGATCATACTCAGCATCCTGGACCATCCTAAATGAAACCTTGTGTGGGAGAGCTGGCCTGCTCAGAGCCTGTTTTGCAGATATGCCTGATCCTTTGGCAGCCCCAACCCTCAACGTGGCAGCTCTGTAGCAGTCTTGAGTCTTTGATGATACGAAAGTGGTTTGTGGAAAAATGTTCGCATTCAATCCTTGATATTGGATTATTGTAACTTAGAACCCTATCACCAAAATCGATATTTCTAGCGGATCAGTTAGGTTCAGGACTTAAAGCTTGGGGGATTCAACATGTCGCTCTAGCGCGACTGCTACAGGTCACATGCCTGCAAATAACGGTCTCTACCACATCCCTGCTCCAACCTATGCAAGCAACACTTGAATGAGAAGCTCCCCACGTAACCTTTTCAGCGCATCTCCCAAGCTTGTATCCCAAGCTGATCAGTCCTCTGTTTCTGCGCGAGCACCGTCTTCCACAGGCTTGGCTTGCCCTGCCTCCGCCTGGCGTAGCGCTTCACATGCCCAACGTCTTTCTTGAGGTCGCAAATGCGGCCCAAAAGGGTGAATTAAGGTCGGGGACATTGGGGTAGGTATGCAAAACACACAAGGAAAATCGCCAACACATCAAGGATTCCTGATCGGAATCTGAGCGAGCAGGGACACTGCGTTTCCTGACGAGGCCTTCAGGCGGGTCGTCTCCGCCCGAGCAGAATCAAGCTCCTTGCACAGTGCCGCTTCAAGGCGGTGGGGGTGCTATTGGCCTAAACCCTGTGCCGCAGCCCTTGGTATCCACCGACCAAGCTTCCAACAAGGAGATCGCCACCTGAACACTAAAACACTAAAACCGATGCTTACTAGACTGCGCGTGCAAGTTCGCATCTCTACCTGTGACCTATGAGGTGTGAATATGTGTCACGCATCTGAAACATGGATTACCATAATGAGGTTTTTGGGCTTTGGGTTCGAGAAAAATCGCGCACCAAGAACAGAATTAATTGGCTCAACATCATTTAGATGAGCATTGACTGGCGGGAAGATCTCATAACGTGGGATCATCGTGCCGGGGTGCATAGGAGTATAAAGGGATTGAGAGAGAGCGTGTAAATGGCAATAGATGGTATGTGGGGGTCGAAGTCATACATTTCTTGGGGTGGTCTGGTTGGTCGGGGTCTGAATCAGCGGCTTCTTAGACCATCCTGATTGCTCAAGTTAAGTACCGTGTAGGAACAGAAGCCGCAATCCAAGGTTAAACAGATGGTCTCAATTGCTGGAAAGCTATGGCTAGTGGCTAGTGTTATGACAGAAGCCGCGAGAAAGGGGTGACACAAATCATTTCTGAGCCACTGCAGGATGGCATATAGGCATATATACAAATATACATCTGGGAATGAATATACTTGTTAAGCTGCATTAAAATGAGATTCAACCAAAAAGGGAACCTACCTGATCGCCATGTTGGGGACAGGCATATTGAACAAACACCATATATCTGCGCAGTGATATGGATATGACCGCATAACATGGAAGAGGATGTGGATACATGGAATTTTCGAAATGCGTAGAAGAATACAAGGCAAAGCCCTGACGTCCTGCTGAAGGCGCTGCAGCTCCTAGTCTGGAATGCAGCTTGAGCTTGGCAAGTGCCCTACACTAGAGAAGGGGGCTTTGGGTTCAGGTTCAGGATTGAGGGCTTGGGCAAGCGGCTTGGGCATCTTAAAGCGGGAGCCCCTGGGGACGTTCGTCGGGATGGATAATGATTGAACAAAGTTTCTGGGCTTTGTCACTCTCATGTGAATGTCCATCTTTTAACGGAAAGCGAGTCGATGGAACCTAGCAGGTCTCTTTGGATCCAGTGAATCCAGTGGTCTGCAAGGCTTACGGCAAAAGGTTCGGGTGGCTAAGAGGCCACGGCATGAAAAAGAAGAGCAGATGTGTGCTGGGCGCGGAAGTCTGTGGATGACCTCGTTTGCTTTGCTAAGCACAAAAGACATGCAAAAAACTCACACTTCAGGTGGCTCGGGCGTCAAGACAATTGGACAACACGCTTCGCAGAACGCACCTCCAGTCCCATGATCCTATGGAAACCCCAAACGAAGGACTGGAGCTCTCCTGGCCCTGATCCAGATTGCTGCGCATCCGCGAGATGTCCTTTGGCCAAGCTGCAAATTCCGTTCGCTAATTTCAGGAGTTAGGCATCAGGGTTCAGAACTTCGTCGGGCTCAGGGAATAGTGAGTAAACCAGGCTTCACCCCGTTTTGTGGTGAAGTTCCCTCCAGCACAAGCATTCGGTCATGAGTCTAGCAATCGTGCGCCTCAAGTGGTTGAGAAAGCCCTTGGAATGTGAACGTACAGGAAGACAGGACTGCTTGAATTCCCTACAACAACCAAGACCAACCCAACAACAACTCCCGGGCAACAGCAAAGATCATCTCCATGTCCACAGTGAATCTGCGGCTGGAAGAAAGGACGGAGAAGATTTTACTGGGCCTTATGCTTTCAGGAAGTGCTCTTAGCCACAGCAGAGCACCCAGCTTCAGGGAAAAAACAGGATTGACAAAACAGCAGGGGACGCTTTCAAGCCCTACACACCTGTCCTCCTTCAAGGCCAACACTTCTTGCTCCCTCTCCTTCTCAGTCAGCGCCTTCGTTCTCAAGAAGTTTCTTGGTTCATGTGGAGCTCTATTATGGGAATGTCACGGAATGTCTTTGTTTGGTGATCTGAGGGTTTGCATGTTCATGATAGGGTGCGTCTTACCGTAAATCCCTCACCCGAAATCAAATCCTTAAACCCTTTGCTCCTAAATCCACACATCTTTACCCTAAACCCAAAACGCTTCCCTGAATCGCTAACCTTAAATCCTTAACCCAAAAACCAGAACCCGTTACCCTAAATCCCTGACTTCAAACCCAACACCCTTTACCTTGGATCCTGAGCTGTAAATCCAAAACTCTTTGCCCAACACCCTTTACCCTAGATCACGGGCCTTACATCCAAAACCCTTTATCCTAAATCCCTGACCAAAAATCCCAAATCCAAAGCCCATTACCGTAAATCCAAGACTTAGGCCTTTCCCCCGCGTACTTAGTCACCGAATTTACACGCCAAATTCGAAGCCCTACATCCGAAACCTTGAACCCTGAATCATACACCCAAAACCAACACCGTTTACCCCAAATCCTATACCTTTATCCTAAAGATAAACCCTACATCGTCCTCGCCTTCGCCTCATAGGCAGCTGACAGGAGCTCTTCCTTCTCAGACACCTGTCGCCTTCGATCGAGATTGGGTTTACGGAAGCGCCTGGGGCTTCGGGCTGAGAGGGTCTGTCAGCTGTTCCTGGAACGTTGATGGGAAAACTTGAAGGAGTTGAAGGTTCAAGCTTCAGGACATGAGGGCTCCTGCCCTATAGTTGCCAAAATCGCTCACAGGATTGGTAATGGCAGGTATCCGTTAAGCCATGTGCAAGGAGCTCGCGAATAATCCTTTTTACACAGTGGGCTTGAGCACAGTCAACAACGGAGTCCATATGCAG
>CAJNIZ010008535.1:0-12528 GCA_905231905.1 Symbiodinium pilosum
CTTAAAGTCCACCGTTTCCTTCCCATTTTGGTACAAGCGCCGGGGTTAACACACATCACTCGGTGAGAATACACCTCATCTACTGCGGACGCTGGCATTGGGCAGATTTCACATCAGCGGGATATTTACACATCAGAATGGTACTCCCCATGTAGACGCTGCTCCCAAGGCAAACCAAGGTAAGGGCAGATTTCCCGTTTAGCTGTGGACGCTGGGGTTTTAGAAGAAAACCACAAGATTCAAAGCTGAAATGTCTATTAAGTGCTTTTGAACTGGGTCCCCCAGTGTGGACGCTGCTCAACAGATACAACGACGCCATACAAACATGCCGCATCATGAGCTGAAACCCTGTGGACGCTGTGGAAACAGAACAACTGCAAGAATTGCTTTTGCATGACAACTACTCAAGTGCATGATTTTGAACTGGGTCCCCCAGTGTGGACGCTGCCCGATACGTAAAAAACCCAGCCGATGTGAGATAGACCACCCAGTAGGTTCCTACCTCTGAAGTTTTTGGGGCCCTCCCCTCTAAAGCCTGATGGGATCTTCTCACCGGATCAACTTTTACGGATCTTTTGGATCCCAATTGTGGAAGTGCACCTCGATCCTCGATCCCATTGTCAACACTGATAAGCTCCCCAAGCCGCTACATGATTAGCCTTGCAAAGATTCCTTCCTGGACCCCAAGAAGCAGGTTAACTAGTTACAGAACCCATAAAATCGTCTCCAAAGCCATGATTCTACTTGATTTGGGGTCCGGATATATGCAATCCTTTCACCTGAGCTCGCAAGCCGGTCTTTTTTCGTTTGGGAATCGACGTCGTCCGAACGCGCTGAGCTGTGCCTGCACAGCTTGCCTCCTACCAGGCGCGCACCAACCCGGACCATAAGAGAGGGGAATTCTTGTCAGGTACCCAGAGGACCCAAGGGGATATATGGGGTTTACATAACCTGTACAGGGGCCCTATAGAGGATTCAAGAGCGGGGTATAATTTTGAGAAACTCACAGATTTTCGTTTCTTTCAGAATGTTCATCACCGTCGGAGGGGGGCCGCCCAAACAAAAACTTCAACGTACATAGATTCTCAAATCTCTCAGGCCCAAGGCAGAACCCTTTCATTCTTACAGATGCCGAGGATCACTAAAGACCCCCTTTTTGAGAAACACAACTGTGTGATGACGCTCTGGGTCACTTTGCAGACAAGTTATGTCCGTTCAGCAGGCGGGCGGTCACTTAATCTGTTCCCGAAACACCGATTATAAATCCTATATCCTCAACTCTAAACCCTAATTTTCACCCCTAACCCTGAACCCTGAACCAAGGATCCCTATCATTTCGCCTATGAAACGGAACACTCCCGCAGGAAGAGACCAACCTCTCTAACGTATACGCCAGATCTTCAAAGCTAACCTTGCTTTAGGGTTTAGGGATAATTATACTATACATATATGGTTAGGGATATAGGGAATATGTAGGGTTATAGAGGGAGTATATAGGGTTTAGGGATAGTCTCCCTAAATAATGGAGAATCAAATGGACAAGGAAAAAGGAACATGAAGTGTAAACTGGGATGAAATGGTGGGTTTTCCAAAAGGGGGAGGGTCCTCAGGGGCTCCAGGGCAATATGGGAAGAACGAAAGCAGCGTGGTAGCTAGAAACGGATTATGGGGACCCCACTAAGGATTCTACAGCTTGTTTTTGTCTAAGTTACTATAACTAAAAAACTGGCATAGGGCGATTTTAGGGTCACTGTTCTACCTTGCGCGCTAGTATAAAGCTCTAAAACCTTTACACTTTGAAGATGGCTCCTTATTTACATAGGTCCTTCCACACCCATGTCTGGGGTGAGTAGAGGTAGTTAAGAAGGGTGGCTGACCAGCTTCTAGGTTAATTTAGGAAGGTGCGCAGCCTTCGAGTGCAGCTTTGCTGCATGTGCAAACCGCCCAATGGCTCAGAGAACATTTGCGAATTACAGGGAGTGCTGCTCAAGTATTCTGTTAACAAGAGAACTCACAAATCTGAATGCCAGTGCATCATGATTCTGTTTTGCTCCGCATTTGTCAAAAAAAGCTGATGTGCGTCAATCCATCGGCATGCCAGCGCTCCCTGACCAAACGAACTACTGGGCCCAAGACTCCGAGTCTACACCATTTGTTGCTTATTAGTTCCCGGTTCGTGATGTCAAGTTGGCGAGAAAACAACAACGATGGGCTTTTGGAGCCCTTCCAGTACAGACTTAGTGGGAAATGCAATGATTCAAGTGCCTCAGGACTTAAGCAGTCTCTTCATGAACGCTACCCTAAACAATTGGGCTCGCCAGCGCAAAGCGCTTATCTTGAACTCCGAGAGCTTCCAAATTAGGATTGTCTGTAGATTCGACACAAGCCGGCTGTTCTGAGGAGCCTTGTGCTCGTGCAGGGCCAGCGCAAAACGTGCTCTAGCAGTGAAACAGGCATGTCTATATCCACCAAGACCTCATCATGACTATCAGCCTTGGTATTCTGGGGAATCCCCAAATGTGCTGGAATACTTGCTTGCGCAGGGAGAGAACCGCCACGAAAAACACGCTTGAAAAGGGCGTTTGCCCACGCGATTTCACCTGGGCTTGAAGGTGACCCAGTTCGAGGTTCAAGGTTCATACAGGCTTATACAGGCATGTACATCCACAAATGTGCATGTACGTGCTTCTGGTCTTAAGGTTCAGGGTGTACTTGACCCATTTTGCGAATGAAGACCTTCGCAGTATCCGTGTTGGCTCAGGGAAGGCACTCACCTAATCCAGCTAAACCGGAACATATTTAAAAGCATAGCAACACAAGCGAGAAGCAGCAACACCATATCAGTAGTAACCTGACCTAGTAGCAACAACAGCAACCACATGTTTGAGGTGGCCCGCTTGAAGAGGCTAAGCCCTAAACCCTGGCCCTAAAGGTCCAAGTACCAAAACAATAAGGCCTTAGGGTACCTAAAGCCCCAATATTTGGGCACTTGGACCCTTAGGGTAGAGTCCCCCTTAAGTAGATGGAATATATACCCAAAGCCATATTCTATCTACTTAATGGGGACGATTAGCCCTAAGCCGAGCTCAAACTTTATAATTGCTGAGGCAGCCGCTCGCCCCTTAGGGGCGGCATCCTCGGCGCCATGAAGGCTTCCGGAATAAGGGAAGACACGGGTAATATAGGGATAATGGGAAAGAAGATGGAAACTACTATGCTATAATATGGATATATTGGGGTTAAAATGTGAACAGTGTATTCAGAATACTGACAAAAGTTCTTAAGAAACATATGGGTGGTTGTCAAAATTATGGTCCCTTTTTTGATCCCTATTTAATATTTAGGATACCCAAAAAGGACCATAATTTTGACTACAACCCAAATGTGCAAAGGCAAGGCCACAAAGGCTTGCAATTCTCAGTTGGAGTACTGCATGGAAGTAGTGACTTCACTGACAAAAAGATTTGAAGGGAAGCCTTGCGATTTGCATGTATAGTCCAGTCCCCCTTAAAGTAGATAGAATATGGCGTTTTTTGTGGGATAATGGACATGAAAATGGAAACTACTATTTAGGGTTTAGGGTGTATAGTCCCCCTTAAGTAGATAGAATATGGCTTTGGGTACAGTATAATCCGATCCCCATATACCCCATATTCTATCTACTTAAGGGGGACTAGTGACTAGAAGTCCTTGGGCACAGAGAAGTCTGTAGAGTGCGGCTTAGGCTTGCTAGTTTTGCGACACATCTGCATGATGGGCTTGAGTAGAAAGTCGGAAAGGGAACCTTGCACTTGAAACCTAGAGGTTCATACCAAGATTCTCCTATGCGGGTTTTAGAGTTTAGGGTTTTACCCTTAACTTGGGATACATGGCCCCTCACGGCGGGTACTAAGGCCCTAATAGAGGATAGGTGGAGGGTCTAGGTCGTTACTTTGTAGTACATGCCTGGCTCGCCTACTCCAGAAACCTTGAATGCTACCATAACATGGGTATTTGGTTTAGGGTATAATGGGGTCTAGGGTGCAGAGTTTAAGTTGCTATATACCCCTAATCCTACATCTGTTCAAGCACGTATGGCCACCTGATCTCCTTCCCTTGATACTTGGAGTGCTTCACAAAATTTATGGATACCACTTCGGAGGTGCCCGGAATAAGGATTATAGTATTTCGGGGTCTATATTGGGGTCCCCTCTTTATGGAAACTCCCATTGCAAGACCACCTTGCCCCTGATACTGAATGTTCTCTCCTACTGCCCCTTTGAACGTAAGGGTCCTTCGCAGGCTTCGGACGATTTTTCTTGCGAGAAGGGAGTGGGCACCTACAACACCCTAAACCCCACACCCTATATCCTACACCCTAAACCATAACCCCTAAACGCTAAACCCATCTAAACCTAAACCATAACCCCTGAACCCTAAATCCTAAACCCTGAACCAAAACCATAAGCCCTAAACTACAGAGTCCACAGCTCAGGCTTTGACTTCATGAAAAATCCAGTGGATCTCAGCTGCTTCAACTCCGGGCTGTACCTGCTATTGCTTTATACTGGGGTTATATAGGGGTTATATAGGGATAATGGAAAAGAAAATGGAAACTACAGGGATTATATAGGGCTTAGGGTGTAGGGTACATATTGGGGTTATCTAGGGATAATGTTATACAGGGTTTATAGGGTTTAGGAATATTGGGGCTATTAATAGGGATAATTGAAAAGAAAATGGAAACTACTGTACTATAGTATATTTGGGTTATAATGTTGGGGTTATACTGGGACAATGGAAAAGAATGGAAACTACTACTTAGGGTTTACGGCCCAAGCATTACATGGGCTACTTTGGGAGAATGCATTTGCACAGGCCTTGCTGAAAGAAGGAGAAGATTCTGTAATAAAACTGCTCAATATAACCTGCCTCATGAGCCTAACAGATAAGTTTTGAAGATCGAGTGTTTGCACATGCAGCTTGTCACTCTTTTGTTTTCGGCGCTGGCACCTTCTCAGCCGTACGGCGTTTAAGTCTCCATGGTGTAGAGGCAAGCTGCGACACGCGGTTTAGGGTTTAGGGTTTCGCCTTCCCTCTACAGCTGCAGGGACAACGCAAAAAGATAGCCGACCCAGTCCTTCCAAGACTGCATCGCAATCCAACCAAGAGTGTACTGAAAACTCCCTGCAGAAGGCCTGCAACACCCTCTTTGGTGACAATCGCTATACCACCCCACTTATGCTGACAACGGTGTGGACTTTCCAAAATAGGGGGAACCCTGTAATCTTGTTATCTTAAAATATGACCCTGCAGCGCAGAAGAAATCATGAGAGTACCACATCTTGAGACACACCCCTATCTGACTCCTTGGAGGTTCAGGAAATTATGACCCAATGATAAGTAGTACTTATAACCCAAATTGGGACCCAAGAACCTTACAATTGGCTTGTAGGGTACAATTATAACTGGGTAATATTTACCCTGAACCTCTAAGGAAGGCCTGAAGGGCACGTAAGGGGGCCCGTGCCCAGTGGTACTTTAAAAGGCTCGCGTAGATCTGCCTGGCATGTCAGGATTCAGCTTGTAGGGTTCTACAGGGTTAATATTTCAAATACCCCTAAATAATTTAGGGATCACATAATGCAGGCTTATTCAGGGATTGTATCTGTATAGATAGGGACTATGCAGGGCTTTGTAGGGATGAATTCAACTCACTATCAAACTGCTACGGAGCCGGGGCAGCTATCAGAGAATTCAGGTTTACCGAAGGGTATTGCATAGGTGGACCCCGCACCCGGTAACAGTGACTATAAGGGATAATGGTGCCACTATTACATGGCGGGGGGGGGTCCATCGAAGGTATTGGTTTGGACCTAGGTCTGGGAGCCCTTAAGGGATACAAGTGCTGCTGCTGTCGAAGAGGCTACAGTCCCCCTTCAGTAGATAGAATATACGGTATATGGATCTTACTATGATATTGGGCAAATGCCTATTCTATCTACTTACAGGGAACTGTAGACATAAATTATGCGCTGATGTCCGTTTTGGGTCCCACTTTTGCGTCCCACCCTACATGTTTTGAGTTCTGGCATTTGGGTCGGGAACGTGGGGTTTAGGTTTTGGAGATCAGGGTTAACAGAAGATGGTACTGAGGTCTCGGATAAGTTATGATAAGCTCTTTTCAAAATCAATGCATTTTGCACATGGCCAAGAAAAGTGTTACTGAAAGAGGTTGCCGCTGGTAAGTCTTCAGATGAACGTCTTAATATAATGGATGCCTGAGATTTGGGCAGTTTCAGGCAGTACGGCTGGCTAGGAGCTTGTTATATCTTCCACCCTGCATGCCAAGGAGTTCGGCGCAAGAAGTTTGGCTGGCAAAGACATCAAACAGCTGGAACCTCATATGAGCTATATTCTAAACTCCTAGTATCCCCTCAATGGCCCCCATAGCAGTCCTCTATATAATCGGCTATATTACCCTCTTTGAAGAGTCTAGACTATAGCTCATATCCTCTGGTGGTGGGCTGTGTTGGTGCGCATGCCAGCTTGCTGCCAAACTCACTGAGCAATTGCAACATAGTGTGGCGAGAAAGTGTCAAACCAGAGGAGTTCCAACAAAAGGACCCACGCGCACGCCTAACTTGACATGACGATTCCATAGTATATTGGGGTTATATAGGGGTTATGTAGGGGTTAGATTGGGGTTTTTTCGGGATAATGGCAAAGGAAATGGAAGCTACTCAAACCTTCAAAATTCCAAAAGCCGCCTCCCAGGCTTTAGTATTCCAGTTTCACATCGGAAAGAACAATCTCCTATATAACCCCAATACAACCCCAATAGAACCCCAATAGAACCGCAATAGAACCCCAATATAACCCCAATAGAACCACACTAGAACCCCAATATGACCCCTATAGAATTCCTTTTATAAACCCAATAGAACCCCTGTATGAAACAACTGCCCCGGCCCAAGGACGGGCCTTGCCCGTCTTGAAATCTGGCATCGACCTCCCAGCTACAACTTAAAGATTGAGACCACGGGCCCTCTCATGGGCCCTTGGCCCACTTAAATTTGGGTTAATCATGGCTACCCGTGCCGTTCTTTAAGGTTCAACGGAACAAACAGAGAGTTCTTACCAGAAATCAGCTTTGACTGCTAGGCCTCTTCTTACTGCTACAAGTACAGCCCTAGTTTGGCGTGGTTTTCCGATCTATTTTTTGTTGCTGATCATGCTTGTCTCCAAATCTGCTGGGGCCGCTACTTTGCTCTGGATTGGGATTCGGACGTTTGGGCAACAAGGTTACGAGGCTTCTTTTGAACCCAGACCTACAAGAGTCGCGACCAAAGAGTATGCAAATCTTGTATCTTCAAGATCTTAAACGCACATCAAGCGCACTGGCCCTATGTAGCAGAGACAGGCGCCGTTTGGATTGTCTGTTGCCTTTATCTCACAAAGTGCACATCGACCTCGTGTGGGGCAACCTTGCCAGGGCAGGAGCTTGAAGGGCCTCCTGCTACCTGGAGATTCAAGGTTTGGGGTTTAGGGTATTAGGGTATCAGGGTTTAGGGCTTAGGGAAGGTAAACCCCCAAGCAGAACTGGTACTTGATTATGACTCGATAAGATTTTTATTGCTCAGGACCAGGAAACGTTCCACACATTGATCATTGAGCTTTCTACCCTGTTCGCCGGGTAAATATCCCTGAAGAACATCTAGACATACCTGGCTTCCATTTCACGCCCAATGTTTTTTCCATTTGGTTCTCCTTGATTGGGATTGCCATATCTTGCGCAACCCTCCAGACTGCCTCGACATGGCCAGCTTCGGGAAGGTGGAAGCAAATGGCGCCCTGGACTCAATCGATTCAAAGTAACGCAGGACAGAGTTGGTATGCCAAAGGAGCCTATCCTTTCGGGTTCGGCCAGGGCATCAGGCCTCTACCATCGGGCCTAGAGTTCTAGAGGTTAATCGCTAAGGGTGCCGCTAACTTGGCACCAGCGCACCAGGGCGGCTTTAAGCTTTCACTTGGGGGAATGCAGAGTCTGGTTATGAGTCGCAGACTTGTGTCAAGAGTGTATTACTGAGTAGAGCATAGGACTACACCACATGCTGAATGCCTGCATACGGTGCTATGCAGATATGTTGGTCTAGACTCCTGCGCTAAATGCAGCCTGCTACCAATGTCATGCTGAAGAGGGAACCCATCAAGTCAGCAAGCTGCATACCCACCGACGAAGCCGTGCACTTCTCTATAGCTCGTTTTCTTGCTCGGGGCTAGTAGGGAATACGGAAATATAATCTCTACATACTGCCTATATAACATATTCCCTTATTCCCTTCTAACTCTAAACGCTAAGCCTAAACCCCAAACCCCAAGTACATCTCCATGTATCTACATGTCATGGATATATATATATATATATATGTATATGTGTGTAGCCTTATTCGCAACTAACCACCAGGAAGCTAAGTAAAGCCCTGTAAAAGGCCTGAACACAACCCCACACAAATGACAAAGCGCCTTTCGTCACGCTTTGGGCTCTCTGCATACCTGGGCAACGTGAGGCGCACATCCGCTTGCCCTCGTTACCGCTGAACTGATGGAGCAGTTTTTCAGCAAGCAGAAAGGTTCTCCTCTACTATCCCCATGTAAGAATACGACTGACCCCTGCAGTATGACAACTGTAATAACCCGGTTGCTACTATGGTGGGTAGTCATGACAGAGATACACAATGTCGAGGAACAGCAGGCGTCAGCGACCATGACAGTACCCGCATGTAATAACAACAGAACATCTCGGTATCTTAAGCATCTGCAAGAGAAAGAGCAGCAGTGTCTCCCTCATGAAAGCTTGCTTGAGAATGTCAGGCTTGCGGCATTTTGCCATTTACAAAAAATAGCTGTCAAAAGCAACGTTTCTGTGCTCGGAAGCAGTCACAAATTCTGGTATGGATGTATTCTAAACACATGCTCAAGCGCGCACGGGGAAATTTATGCCCTTGCATTTCACCCGCTTACAAAGATGCAGGACAAGCTCAGTACGAAGGTTCGCCCGGTTGCTTTTCTTCCGGCAGAATCGATGTCAGTATGCCGCCAGGTGAGGGACAGCTTGGCGTAGCTGGAGCCTACTCTCTTCATCGCCTTGCAAGACTTCACCATCTCAGCTGTGGGGATATCGGAGTAAGGAGTCCCTCCCAAAAAGACACAGCCACACAGCGAAAGCGCCTGGGTCCATTCTGGTAGCACAGGCGCTAGAAAGTCCATTGACAAGATTCGCAGTTTCAGGATCACCTTGTGAAACTATTCCACATGTGCAGGAGAAATCAGGACAGCCTGCGATAACAGCACAACTCCAAATTCACAACAGGCACACTCTTGTGACACTTGTGGAAGAAGCTCGAACTGGATTGGAGCTGATCAGACTGCTGCTGAGACTGCGAGAGATGATCGAGTCTTGGTGTTGAGGTTCTTGATGGTTCTTGTAGCAGAGGCTATGAGCCCAACATTCATCAAGCTTAGGGTCACACCCGCATGGCAGACATACTGATCTTCACGACTCGCTATGGTCAGTGAAACCATCCGATCAGGTGAGCGCTTCCAACCTTTTTGCAGCAAGCATGGCAAACAGCGCGAAGCTGCAATACATGCCGTCTACTGCAGGCAGCGAAGCACAAGTGGGCTCCTGCAGTCAAATGGGAAGGCAGTAGAATTGGCTTCCTATGGAAGTTCCGGTCTGCAATTCGTTTCTGACTTCAGCCGGGTGTCTTCTCACTGGGCAGCCGGGATAGTAATATGTGGGGAGGCAGCCGCAGGTCTTCTCGCAGCATCTGGGCCTGCCAGCATGTTCGGCAGCAGTTTTCGATATCGACTCATGACTGAGGCTCCTTCTCTTCTGTAATCAACTAACACCATGGGCCAAACACCCACCGTTCGTTTCAATAGAAGTCCGGGCCCAACTTTATGCTGGCTTCTTTTGTGAAGTGTTTGCTCTGGCTTGTTACTCAGGGCCTCGGCCCTGGAGTAGTGAAGACCAACTTACTGCCTCTGTCCAGCAGTCTGTCTTTACGTGTAAAGTGGGAGCCGGGATTCAACGCTTAGTTGCAGTCGACTCTGTAGGCATACTAGGAAACATGCTCATCTCTAAAACAATTACAACAAGCACATTTCCCTTATGGAAACCTTGTAAGTCAAATGCAGTAGCTACAGCAATGTAACACGACAGTTCCTGAGGTGCTGTGGGGGATTTCTGGAGCCCTCCGCACCTCATCCGCAGAAACGCCGTACCTGAAGATGTAACTAGTCTCCAGTAAGTCGATGCCGGAGCACAGAAGAACCAACAGTCTAAGCGGTTGTAGGGGAATGGTATTCAATATGCTAGCTCTTACCATTAGCCCATCTTCCCACCAACATCATCGTGGGTATGAATGTTCAATGTGCAACAAGGCTTCTCTTTAAAACGGTGGGGAATATCCCATGGTGCTGGTTGCCATATGCATATTAGTTTGAAGGCTGGTGCCAGTACGGGCTAAACCTATTAATTTTGAACTGATGATGTGCACTGGAATGAGCTGCTCATGGACCCTAAGCCCTATACAACCCATTATAGTCGTTTCCATGTTCTTTTCCGTTATCCCACTATAAAGCCTAACATAACCCTAAGGTGCGAGCTCCTTGTCCTAAGTGTCCAGGCTCAGTCCAATCCTAGCCATATATAGCCTGAACTGCTGCAAGAATCCTCAAGCCACGAAGTCCCGGCCTCAAGCCCTCACAGAAACGCATGCCCAAAAGACTGCGCTGCAGTCCTAAAACCAAAAGACTGCGCTGCAGTCCTAAAACCTGTCTGGGCGAACTTCATGTCCAATCTAAGCGACTCAAATCCCAACACTTGAGACAAAGCACAACGGAGCGATCTGGCGACAATTCGTCATGGCAGCAGCAAAGGCCTTGCTGAGGGCATGCTTTCCTTGCTGGGGATGAAGAAGTATTCGAGATTAATGTTGAATATGGGCTTGATGTTTGCCCTCGGACCCTCTTGTTCTCCATGATAGTCAGGCTCTATGGGCGACAACGCGCCATGGTGCGAACCTTGGACACTTTCTGAAGCAGTTGTTAGCCACGGCAAGTGTTCCTCATGAGCATGTCGACTTCCCGGTGCGCAAGCAGCTATTAATAATAATAATATTACTATTAGTATTAATATCTATATTATTGATATTATTAATATTATTTATATTAATATTATTAATGTATAATGAGAAACACCTCTTGGTCAGGAGGGTCATGATAAAGTTTCGAGTTCCAGCTGGAATTCAAAACTGTGCCGGCCTGATCCAGATGCCCGACTCTTCTTAAGATCTCAAAACCTAAAGTTCAATGTCAAAAGATAGGTTGTGCGCATGTCAACAAGCACCATTGTCAGTCAAGATGCTACTGGTGAGACCGGCACGTGCGCGCCGGTGCCCGTCCTGTTGCGGACATGCAAACCAAACATGTTGTTCAAGGATTTCAGGGGGTTTGATCTCAAATGACACTAGCGAGAATTATTATGTCAACTGATCTGGGTCGGATCGCCAGAATGACAGGGACTGTTCGTCGAGGCACCTGTGGTCCACCAACCAGTTTCCAGGACTTGCCTGTCTGAACATGTCCGGGGTCCGGAGTCCCTACTAGATCATCCACTTGCCTTGGACCAGACTCGACTATTTGTAGCATTGGCAGTGGAAGCCTGAAAGTAATTTCGGAATCACCTTCTCTGAGTCTAGTAGATGTATACCTGTAGACGTCCATCAGTCCAGCATTGATGGCTTGGAGTCAGTTTCTAGCCATGGCCGATAACAGCAGAATGCTGTAGATGTGGAACAGGCCTGCTGTTGACACCACGGCCATAGCCCACCGTGTTATCTTGTAGTGCCAAAGTTGCGTCAACCCTGCCCGTCCCATGCTATCACCAGCTAAACACCACCGCCAGAAGCAGAAAGCCTTGCCACAACCAAGAAGTCCCCACAAAAGCTTTGTTTCTCCACGCAGTTCCGTAAGCCGAGAGCTGGCAGTCTCAGATGTACCTTGGCGGCAACATTGGAGCTATAGTCTAAACTCCGAGTATCCCACTTAGTAACCCCAAAGATACTCCCTACATAATCCCACTACAACCTCCCTTATGGAGTTTAGACCCTAAACCCTAAAGCCTATCTAATCCTCTATAACCCCCTTTAAGGAGTTTAGACTATAGCTCGTTTCATGGTGCTGAGGATGAAAGGGTCGTCTTGGGCATGTGCCAAACTGGCATAGATACTTGCTAGAATGGCATCTGCTCAGAACAAGTGGAGCCTTCAATTTCTTTGGCGTCATCTTCCCTTTCGTGCGTGGGAGAGGGCTGCATCTCCCTAAACCCTAACTCTAAACAGAATTTTCCATTTTCTTTTCCATTACACCTCAGAAGCCCAGATACAGTGGAGCATTTTCGTCGCCACTGCGGATCGTAGGCCCAGAGCTGCGGCATCGAGGGCCTTAAGGTTTAGGGTTGGATGGTTGGATGGTTGGATG
>CAJNIZ010008535.1:12628-30144 GCA_905231905.1 Symbiodinium pilosum
GGATGCATGGATGCATGGATGCATGAATGCATGGATGGGTATAAGTGTATGGGTGCATGGATGTATTGGCCTATGTATTGGTGTGTCTTGTATGTCTGCTTAGCAATTTACTGGACCACCATCTGGAAAACATTCTCGGACCATCACCTGTCACTTCAGCTTGCTAACTTTGGCTCGGTCTCTTCAGCTGTTTTGCAGGTGACTCACACATGTCTCAAAGGGACAGGTCGGTTGTGAATGACATCCAGACCTCTGGCGTATGCTTGCAACGCTTCGTCGAAGGGATCCTCGAAGTCGCTGTAAGAAACTGTGCGCGGAACTGCAACCAACCCCAAGTCTGTCCTGTGACAGCCCTCTATTCCTCCCTCTGTAGGGATGTTGAAGCGGGGGATTTGATTAGATCAGGCGGCCTTGCTGAAGGTCAGGACGTTTGGCTGCAGAAACCTGACCAGCTGAACAGACTATGACTTTGAGGATTTGTTGGAGGGTCCTTGTAATGAGTCTCGAGAAGTTTCAAGACTTTAAGGAGGCCGGGCCTTCTACTCTGAGACGCAGGCATGCTTGAATCCTGACCCTGAGGACCTTTCAAGTTTGCGGGCAGCATTTTGGCTTGAGACTTTGCACCGGGATCTTGAACATCTGGAACCAACTCTTCCGCGGAGGGCTCTCACCAATCAGCGCTGCAAATCTAATTTTGACTAGAAACACTTCCAAAAGTACAATTGCCCATTGTTGTTCTTGGCTGTTGCTTCACGGTACTGCTGCCTATGTAGTATAGTACTCCAAGGATGTAGATTTCAGTCTATAGCCACAATATAGACTCCAAGAATGTAGATTGCCGTGTATAACCGTAATATAGACTCCAACGATGTGGATTTCAGTGTATAACTGTAATATGAGTCATAGTCTACACTCCTAGTATCCCCCTTAATATCCCCCATAGCAGTCCCCTATATCATCCCTTATAATATACCCCGCTTTGAGAAGTTTAGATTATGGCTCATATAGATTAGGAGGACCCCTCACCCTGTAGTAGTGGTATAATAAGAATATAAAAGGACCCTAATATAATCCCTATTATCCCTTATAGTCACTATTACTGGGTGGGGGGTTCACCTAACATATAGACTTCAGGGATGTGGAGTTCAGTCTGGTGGCTGTCGGCTTCCCAGTTCTGCCGTCAGGCGCAAGGCATGGACCCAAGCTCCACGGAGCTGGCAAGCTCCAAGCGCAGCCTCAGCTGAGGTGCAGAATCCAGCAGATGGGGTGTAACGACAACAAAAAAACCCTAAGGATCCGAATAGGTCAATGTAGGCAAGATTTGCAAACTTTAGGGCCCAATGTAGGTACTTGTATAAACTTGGAGCTGTAGAAAAACGAGCTTGATGAGTAGGTGCAACACTGTGACAGCAACATGTAGAGTAATGGTGCTAAGAATAGCATCAAAAGACAGCAACGAATGAATCTCCTGTCTTGTAAAGTCAAGGCTATGCCCTGTGATACTAAGCTCTCGTGCCTTCTGAACCGGCCTGAACTCCAATGCTCGAAGGAAAGACTATCCCCAGCAGACTATCCCCAAAGCTGAGCGAGTAAGTCAAGCTTGGATGTTTAAGGCCAGGTGCATTTTGGAGGATCAAGTCTGTCGTGAGGTACTGCTGGTCACCTGATGCTTGGCGAGCTGACTGTTGCAGAGGCTTGTGCAGGTCACCCGGGCTTGCTTGAAGACCGCAGTGCCAGGAGACTTCATCAGCTTAAGTTTTCAGTTCTCAGGCTCAGTTTTTGGCAGGGTCTTGAAGTCTGGACGGCCTGACCTAACAGTCAGAAACAATGCGTGCATCCGGGATGGATTTCGGGCTGAGGATTCTCAAGACTGCGGCAGAAAATGCAGCCTGTAGCAACTCTTGGGACTTCACATCATGCTGCTTGCGGCAAGGAAACACCGAGTCAGCAACGAGAGGGCTGCGCACCAATTCCTGAGCATTGGGTTATATATCCCCACCGCCAAAATGCCTTGTGACATGCCATGTCGATTTGCTGTGCCTCCTCTGCCTGTCCGGTCAAGGACCTTTCCAAAAGGATGCCTATTGACAGTATGCACTACAACGTACAGGCTGAGCCTTGCAGACTCACGCAGATGTCGCGGTGGGATGTTAATCAGTGTAGGCTGCGGGGTGACGGAATGCAGAGCCACTACACGCCTTCACCTGATAAGCCCCGGACAGGCTAGCTTTGGGCATTGCTTCTGCACATGAATGTTACCACGCGAAAAAGCCTGATTCAGCAATTGACGACAGCCGTCTTCAGCGTTCCTAGAATTCACGTCTTTCTGTTTTTCCTTGATTGCTGCCAAGGCTGCCCAACTTTCTCCAGGGAGGTGATGACTGAGCTGTAGATGGGAACCGTCCCTGGCCGATCTTGCATGAGCTTAATTGAAAAGTACAGCCACAACAGAATCATCCTCAGCAGGAAGCTGCTATTCTGAGATATTTTCCCATTCCCAATTCCTCAAAAAACCTTTGGGAGCTGCATGCCAAAGAGTTCTACAGTAGAGATTGCAGGCATGACCTGTACTTGTTCACACTAAGTTTGATTAGGGGCACGGCACCTTGCTTTAGTCAGTAGCAATGCAGCAACCATCACCATTGTTACCAGCTAGTCAGGCTTCTGTAAGACACAAAGACAGCTAG
The DNA here is from genome assembly GCA_905231905.1 of Symbiodinium pilosum. Taxonomy (NCBI): domain Eukaryota; class Dinophyceae; order Suessiales; family Symbiodiniaceae; genus Symbiodinium; species Symbiodinium pilosum. The sequence continues at coordinate 15,316 of CAJNIZ010008535.1, forward strand.
GCTAGGCTTATCTACAGCGGCTTCAAAGAAGAACCTGGGAACAAGCCACTGCGTTAAACACAACCAAGCAAGCAGTGCAACAGAGGTCCAAAGGCACATCAAGCCCCAGGAGCCAGCACAACCGTGCAGTGTGCGAGCAGCGGAGAACTGATGTGGAGCAGTAATATGGCTTCCAAATGTGACTAATCTCGCTGAAATGGCTAACTAAATGAGAGCAAATTACAGCGAGAGCACGATTTCCAACACCGCAACTTCAGAGAATCCTACTCCGGGAAGGACGCGTCAGACTTCCTGACAGCGCAACAAGCCCAATGGTGTGGCCGTCCAAACTTTTCAGGACGTCGCACCTAAATGCCCCTGGTACTACAGGACCATGCTATTGCAACATTTTCAAGAAGGTAAAACTAATGCCACAAGATGTTTCTTTTAAAGTAACGAACCGCTTTCCCGTTCATATCTCTGCATGCAAGCCTTCCAGGCCCCTTCGCTCCAGGTCAGCAAGGAGGCGCAGGGCAATGCGCCACTGGAACTCCTCCAAACAATACAAATTCAAAGGGCCACATTTTTTCTGACATTGGATTAGCCATGATTGAGGGATCTTTCGAGACGTCGATTTACTCCTTGCATCGTTTGTGGCTGTTCTGATGTGTAGCCATCAGGAAAGCTTCCGAAATCAAGCCATTATGGCTCATTGCAAACAAGAGAGGTTAAGCTTCTGGTGGTACTACAAGGGCCTGAATAGTTACCAGTATGATTTTGAGGTACCCTATATCATAATTGTACAAGGTATCCAGGACCATCATGTTGGTAAAGATCTAGGCTTCTACATTAGACAAGAGTCCAGATTGGTGGTTTGGAGATGTCAGGTGCTCCAAGTATTGGTTCCGCAATGCGCATGGCAAGTCAGTTAGGTAGTAACCAAACAAAAGGTGCAACATCCAGCTAGAATTGGCTAGCAACTGTACACGATTAAGAAAAGTCGTCACGAGCATGCTTGGGTTCCAGACTAATCTCGACCATAAACTTCAATCTGCTAGCCCCTCGCAGAAGCCAACGAAAAAACACGGTTATCTGTGTCAGGCAAGGCGCATTCTCGCAGGCGCCCAAGACGGCCAAGAAGGATAGGGTGTCCGGTTCCATGCCTTGACTCACTTACAAAATCGTGCCCAACAGCTCACCACTCAGGATCCTAAAAAGCGTCTTATGATTGGGGATTCCGTGGTAAGCGGGGACCAACTGGAGTGTCGTTGCATGGTTAGTATTTGTGGGCCTCTGTCTCTTGAGACATGACGGGGTGTGCGGATCATGCCCATGCTGCGAAGCACAAGTGTTGGGTGACCCCAAGGAAACTCCCCGCAAAGACATGTTAAACACTACAGGGACTGAAGGGGAGATCCTGTTTCACAGCTCAGGATAGATGAGCATACGTGCATCGCAGAAGGAAGCCGGAAGTTCCATCAATGGTTACAAAACTAGATTGTGTCGAGTTCTTGCACCGGCGCGAAACGACCTGACCTTCCACCAAAAAAGCGCGGCCATCTCGACGGCTTTTCGCGCACTTGAAACAGCCCGGTCGGGCTGCTCTCCAGTCCAGTGGAGTCACATATACTAATCAATCATTCGGCAGTTAATTTCGCGTCAATCTTGGTACTCCTCCTGCGCAGCGGCCACACACTACTGACAACGATGCACTGATAATTCGCTTTGGTGTCCCGCTGAACGGCTTTCAGATTTCTTTAGACTGCTTATAGGCCAAAATGGCAAACTATCCGGAATCCAGCACGTTTCCTGCTGCCAATAAAGCTGAACTCTGAGGATGTAGCAAACTCATGAACACTACGGCCCCCACCTGGCGCCCAGAACCCCAGAATTACAAAGCTGCGGCCAAGCGGCGTTGAGCCTGCATCTGCTCAAAGAGGAGCAATGACAGCTGCCACCTGCCATTTGGGCGGCAAGGCATTTTGACTTATCCTATCAGAGAAGGTTGGATCAAGGACCAGTATAGGCGTGGCAGAAAACACCCGAGCCGCACTAACAACACATAGATCAAAAAAGCACCCTGCACCGAATTCATGCATAGGCATGGACAGCGGTGAGAATCAAACAGAAACGGAACGTAGCTTCAATGATCGGCGAATGCTCCGGAGTCTCTGACATCTAGCAGTCATGAACGATTTTGGTCAGCTCCTTGTGGGCTAAACCATCCAAAAGGCACGGGCACATTCAGTTGCTACCCCTTAGGATGCATCAGGCTTCCCGAGATGCAGGTCCCGTCACCGAATTCCGCAAGCTACGTGCCACACAACGTCATCTTGCAAACTAGACCAACCCGTGCTTGTTATTTTGTCCCCAGTTTCCAACTCCGAAAACACCGCAAACTCTCAACTCTACGGCTATTAGACGCAGCGGCTCGCTCTCCGCACACGCGCTGATGGCGGCACTGTAGCCGGCTACATCCGCAGGAAGCCGGCATCCTGCTTTGAGGCCAACAAGACACATTATATGAGCCATAGTCTAAACTCGTAGTATCCCCTGAATAACCCTTACAATCCTCCACTATACAATCCCATATATAAGCCCCTCTGTAAGGAGTTTAGACTATAGCTCATCTTAAAAGAAGTTAGGGGTTCAACTCATCCTTTTTTGAAGGGGGCTCCATAGTGTTCCATGGACCCGACGAGCTCAGATCTATTGGGGCTTTACAACATCGCCCTCAGACTACAACCAAAACGGGCCCATGATGTTAATATTGGGGTTATATATTGGGGTATATAGAGGTTATCTAGGGATAATGGAGAAGAACATGGAAACTACTATTTAGAGTTACTATATGGGGGAAGCCCTCTTATTTACTGCACACCCTACTACACATGAACCCTACACCTCAAGCTAGCTGACCAGCAAAACTGAGCGCCTGCCATCTCCTCAAGCAAAGCCAAGGCCTCTGCCCGACGCTTGCAAGCACCCAAGCTCTGATGGTTCAAAGCACTATAACAGGATAATGGAAAAGAACATGGAAACTACTTTAGTATATTGGGGTTATATAGGGGTTATATAGGGATAATGGAGAAGAAAATGGAAACTACTTTAGTATATTGGGGTTGTATAGGGGTTATAAAGGGATAACGCAAAAGAAGTCTACACAAGCTGCAGGTGGCATCATCCGTTGTAGTGCTGCAGCTACCAATGTTGCAAGCGCCAGTACCAAGAACAACGCCTTTTTTGTGATTTAGAGATCCCAAGAGGGTATGACTGCCCAGCCTGCTGCCACTGCGAGCCTTGCTCGCAGGCTGAGATGGCGGTGCTGTAGGTGACGAGGCTTACTGCGGCGAGCTGAATTCTTGAAAGGAGATGCCTTTACCGCTCCGTAGGTTTTCGGGCTAAGCCGGAGGACTTCTTCCTGCGGAATGGGGCCTGAGTAGAGCATGCTGACATGAAACGTTTGCACCATCACTCGATGCCTCCATGCTTTTACCATGCTTAAGGATAGACGCCCAGGTTTCAAGGTTTAAAGAGGTTGCAGGAGGTCTTTCTCTTGAGGTTGTCACAAAATCTACAGTAGTTCTTTCTCCATGGCAGCCCCCAACAAGGGCCTCATGAATTCTAGAAGTGTTTAAATGCACGAGCTTCATGCGCGAGCTTGAGCTGGAGTTACTACCCTCAGAAAAGCCAATCCTCAGCCTCACCGTCTGCAGGGAAGCTTGTACAACTTACGTAAAAATCATTGCATGCATGCACTTGTCAAAGACAGCGATGCAACAGCTTGACTACCTTCCTTGTGGTGTGTTCAGTGTTCATCATGTGTATGTATGCAAATATTCACCAATATCTGTGCTTACGGTTCGTGGTCCCTTTCACATTGTTATTCAGTAGATAGGGGAGATAGACATATGGTTCCTAAAAATTACGGTGGCCTTTTCGTGGGGTTTCCTATGATGAGGATTGTAGTTTATTGGGGTATACAAAGGGTCCCCTCCTTGAGAACCCCCCAAAGACTTTCCCTAGGGGTACAGTATACACTCATCATGTACTTGGGGATTATGATAGTAATCGTTACTGATATTTCGGGAAGCATTTGGGAGTTTCCCTAAATAGTGGTTCCCGAATACAGACCCCAACCTACTATAGTCCTTATTATAGACAACCGCCAAACGAGGTACGCCTAATTTGGGGAAACACCCATACATGTTAACTACATACCCTAAACCCTAAACTCTATTAAGCCTTACACCCTAAACCCTAATGTGATAACTACATTCCTTGGACCCTTAGGCTTCCCTTTGCGGATTGGCCTTCAAGGTTGCGGCAGCGCACCTCTGACAGCAATGCAAGAGCCTGCGGAAGTCCAAGACGAGGGCACCAGAACTCTGGTAGGGTTTAGGGTGTAGGGGGTTAGCCATATGAGCTATAGTCTAAACTCCTATTAGCCCCCTTTAAAATCCCTGTGGTAGTCCCCTACTTAATCCTCTATATAATCCCCCCCTCTCGTGAGTTTAGACTAAAGCTCATGTGAGCTGCATCAAATATTTCTAGTGAGATAGCCAGGCATTGTAAGTGTGAAGCAGCCAAACGGATGTTAGCGTTTGGAAATAATCATGTAGAAGGCGAAGGGATAGTTGCATCAAGCGAGCAGGTTACCTACATCATCTATTTGACATGGGTTCCTTATTGAATGGTCACTGGGTAAGGCTACTATTGCTAGTAGCTCATGCAAACCATGCAGAGCAGTCTGCTTACGCTCACCCAGGAAGCTCTTTCTTAAAGCCTGCACTACCTGAAGCCTAAATCCTTAGACCGAACCTGTGCCCAGCGCCCAGCGCGAATGAGGGCAGCCATCGCCGCACTGTAGGCGACCACGCTTTTGGCCTATCAGGGTTCAAACCCCTCAAGGTTCAAACCCCTGAAGCCTCACCCGCTGAACCCTGCATCCTAAACCTGATGTCCAGAGCCATAGGTCAGAATGCACAGAACTTCAGACGCCTTGATTGGCACGATTCCCGGTCTTCAAATCCCTCAGCCCTTTCATCGCTGTCACAAGCTTTTCTGACAAACCACGAGGTGCAATGTGGCATTCTGAGAAGTATAGGCTTATGCTTTTCACACAATGTAGGCATTTCGATGTCCCGTACCTGAATGAAAAGCAAACGGATCCCTCCAACCAAGCACGTGGAAAATCCCCAGATAAGAACCCCAAACGCAAGCGGATCTTTTGATGTCTCAAGACAATCTCGTAACCCCTCCGTCGGAAACCTTCAAAGTAAAACCCGGAGGACAGGACTGCTCTCTGCAGATAGTCACCCATATTTAGTCCTCAGGAAGGTTGAAGGGAGCCCTCCAATGTCCTTAGAGCCCCCCGTCAACCCTCATAAAACCTCCAAACCTGAAACCCTAAAACCCCAAACCCTAAAATCCTAACACCCAAAACCCTAACACCCAAAACCCTTAAACCCATTTCTTTCATCAAACCTGCAAAAACCTTTCGTAGCAGGCCTGGGCCGGCAGGCCCAAGACGTCTAAGCAAGCCAGGAGAGACAGGGACGCCTCTTGGCGTTTTGGGTTACTGTGAGTATTGCCTGGACCCCAACAGTAGGTAAAATAATAGCCCAAAACCACTAAATATAGCCCAAAAGGCCATTATTATGCATATTTTTGGGGGTTCAGGTACTACTATTCATATTACTCTTTCTATCATTGTTTTTACTATGTATTGAGACTATTGTTGCGTTGTTATTGTTACAGGCGAATGGGAAGGGCTTGGGATGTGGTTCTCATTATATCCGAAGCGTTCAGAATGGTCTCCATGACCCATTCTTTCATCCCTACTGCGCCAGCAAGGGTTCGGGGTTTCAGGGTTTGCGGCTTCATGCTTCACAGCAACAGTATTAACTTGTAGTATGAACAATGAAAAAACTAGAAACAGTAATGATAACAGTTTAGGAAAAAGTGGCTTGGAGCTTTTGCGCTCCACGTTTGCCTTTCAATCTAGGGTTCGGGGTCTCTGTACTAAAGTGTTAGGAAGGCCACGGACGTAATCATAGGGTAGTGGTGGCAAGGAGATGATGCAGAGTTCCCCTTGCAAACAGCACAGGGGTCAGATTGAGAAACTCCCTCTCCCCTGTAACAATATAACAATACCATAATAGTACTAATAGTGGTAATAAGAATGGCAATAATGATAGTAGGCATAGCAGTTATGAACAAAATACTGATTGAATCCCCTGCTGTCAGAGCTACCTTCCACTGTCGACCTTTCTCAGTGCCCGAGATCGCCGCGCACACGGCAATCAGATTACCTCTGGTGGTCTCAGGACGCGCTGGTATACATAGAGATTGAGTGCAAAGGCTTGGGGGGGGGTTTAGGGTGAACATTCTAATAGGATGGTAAGAGCTGACGGTCTATGTCATTCGTCACCTCTGTATCCACCCCAGGCAGAGCCCACCCTGTTCAAGCTGGAGTTGGAGCGCAATCTGCATGGACTGGACTGCATGGTCAAACCAAATACATAAGTAACACTGTTGTAGTTCAAGCGCCGCTATTGTCAGCCCTCATGGTAGGGATGTCGACAAAATACAATGCCCGCTGGTTCCAAAGCTGGAGCTAGGTAGGACCTGTAGGAATGTCGTACGGGTACATGCAATTAGCAATAGTCGTAGCGTTGCTGTGACAATGAAAGTTGCAATGGCTGTCAGAAGCAGAGTCATGGAGCAGCAAAATCCCTTGCCCTGAACTCCTTATTGATGACAGCTGCTCTCCACGGATCGGCAGCCCATATCATCCAGGAGCCTCGTCAGAGTCAGGAACGCTACTCGCTCTGAAGATGCTTGGGGATGCAGCTTTCCAAAACCCGGCACTAGATTGACTATCTCGTCTTTGCGTCAACATGATTCCCAGATGTCTGGCGACGCTGTAGAACAGTCGAACAATTGTCTCACACAGTTGCCATGGGTAAGGCTCCAGGAACGTCACGTCACCTGGAATTAGCACGTTGCAGAGATGCACATCCGTCCAGCTTGCCACTAGCGCATACTTACCACTGTACAGCGTCTCCTAGCGCTAAGGCTCAAAGCGTGCCTGAGACCCTTGCTCCATTGGCCCATCCTTCAAAACATGTCCGGAGGCTAGTGCCACTTCGGCCAGGAAGTTGAATATGTATGGTGGATGAGCTGGGTGGCGTGAGTTTGTGCAATGTCCGCAAAGCAGTATATGCTCTACCCATAGCACTCATATCATTGCAAGGACCCCCGCATAGGACCATGACTTTGCGACACGTCCGCGTGATGGTTTCCACGTGAGCTTCCAGGACGAGGGCTTGGTTACCCCAGTAGCTAGGCAAGTGCCTGCTGACAGACGCTGTACTCACAACCTTCAAATCCGGGAAGCCTTGGAATTACAAAGATGCTTGAGTACGGGAAGCTCTGCGCATAAGAACCCGCAGTTGCAAGCCGGCTTGCGGGAACCGTAATTACACCCACTGAACAGGTTGCAACTCCGATCCATTCGCAGCATACTGAAGTACCTGAATGCCCGCTCCTCTCGCAGCCCGTGATCGCAGAGGCGATTGTGATGACGTTGGTCTGCACCTTTCAGCTACATCACAATGTGTTCTATCTCGGAATTGTCTAGGGGTTCTATGGGTCCCTTTTCCACACTATGGCGGTCAGAAAGAAGCCTTGATGTTTCTGACACCCATGTTTTTCATGAGGCCGAGAACTTCGTAAACATGATTTGAACGATGTTTTTCTGCGGCCCCTCTGCTTTGCCAAGCCCCAAAACTATCCGTAATGACAGACAAAAGTCAACCTTGTTTCCCAGGAAATACTCGCGAAAAGAAGGACTGCAGCGTTGAAAAACAAAACGCCTTCTAGCTAAGAAATTGAAAGGCCTTGGATCTGGGCCAGGCTGAACGAACATGGGAATGAGGTAAATGGACGTTAAGAAATTGAGAGGCCTCTGGATTGGGCAGGGGAATTTCTTGACCACCGCTTGCACGGCAACACCAAAGGAATCCCAATCTTATCACATGTCAAGGTGAGGAAGCCCCACCCCCATGTTCAAGAGGTGAGATGCTGGCACCTGCTGGGTCTCCAGGTCGGAAAGCAATGACAAGCAGCTTGTCCATGCAGTGCCTTTCCTTGAAAGCTCGATCGGTGCCACCACTACGGGCATACCCCAAACTAGGCACATCCTCTGCTATGAAGAACCCTTTCCCAGCTGTCGTCTGAAGTTTCACGAAATAGCGTTTATGATGATGAGCATGCTGCAGGAAAAGTTGGCTTGCGATGCGTGATTGGCTATGCATGTAGGGACCTTCCGCATCTTCTCTCTTAGTTCTGGGCTCCGCCTTTTGCCGGGAAGTCAAACAAAATGTCCACTCGAAGTTGAGAAGCCCTCATCTTGACGCAAGTGTGTTTCGCAACCTGCCATTCCCATGCTTAGCCTGGAACTTTGAAGCTCAACTTGGAAAAGCCTGTCAGTAGCTAAAGCAGCATGCCAGAAGCTGCACTGCACCTAAGCCCAGACCTAAGCCCAGGAAAACTGTCTGTATAAACTCGGCTCTTTCTACTGCAGCAGTATCTTTCTTCAGTGCCAGTGAGGTCTGCTACGTGAAGCCGCCTTGGCAAGCCGAGAAACGCGCAGGCTGAGAGGGGTGCGCCGTAGCTGATAGCATCCGGAACTGAAGCAGGTGGAAGGCTGCTGGGCTATATATGGGGCTTATATGTACCCCAATAATGGAGAATCAAATGGAAAAGAAAATGGAAAATGAAATGGAAACTGGGGTTTAGGATTGAGAGTTCGGGATTTTTGCTTTAGCTTCGGCAATCGGTGGATCTGAAACAGTCAAGACCTGCAACGTTGGCTGACGTGCGCTTGCGGGTTTGGACCTGTTGGCCTTCATGGTCTAGAAGCCTTGCACCTCTTTCAAGCGGGTTAGCTAAAAATGGCGGACAACCCAGGCCTCGTTTTATGCTCAGGGCAAAGGATGCACGGCCACTACTTTGAACATGCCCGTGCCCCACCAAAGTAAACGCTAACTTTGCACACACCTGCAATTAAAGTTGCAAACCTTGGGAAACTCTCATTCGGCCACACCGTACTTTCCGGAAATCCCAAACATGCAGCTTATTCAGTTCTAGGAATCCTCAATAAAACATTATGTAAGCAACAAGTGTGAGCCAGAAGCCTGAAATCGCAAACCTCTCCATAAACCCTTCAAATCACATCCGCGCCCAAATAAACGCCCTGGACCCTGCACCCCAACATAATCTCTGCGCAGCCCCCCTCAAACTCGAAAACATTAGGCCACTAGGCCACTAATCTTGACCCCCGGATATACCCATGTAATCACAACCCCACACCCCAAATCCTGAGCCCTGCATCATGACCACAAGCCCCTCCTGCAAATGGTAAAGCTACACCCTAAATCCTTTACCCTACACCATTGATTGAGCCTACGCCCTGAACCCCAAACCCCAACCCCCTAAACCGGAAATGCTACATCCTAAGCCACAAGCTGCAACATCCCTCCAGGGCCACCCAGGCGGTCAGGGCGGTGTGCGTAGAGCAGCGCCAAGGCGGAGGGCCATCGGAGCCCTGGTGTAGGGTTTTGGGGGTTTAGGGTTTCGGGACGCAGCAGGGATTGGGGATAATGGAAAAGAGAATGGAAACAACTATAAGGGGCTATATAGGGATGATGGAAAAGAGAATGGAAACTACTACAATGGGTTGGTTATAGGGGGATAATGGCAAAGGAAATGGAAACTTTTATGATAGGTAAATGCCAGAGCTGGTTCTTACCGGATAGCATTTGAGATTATGCATGCATCTTATGGAGTTGTAGTTTAAGATGGAGGAAAGACCTGTATTCAGCAATGGGCCAGACAAGTCGGGTTCAGGTCGCGTTTGAGCACGGCATTGAGCATCAGGGCCTTAACAAGGGTGTGCACTGGGGGCTTCTCGGGCCTGGGGGTATACAGGGATGATGAGGGGTTATCAGGACAGCTCTTCGACTTCACTTTGGCCAGTTCAAGGGGCTTAAGCATGAGCGACACCATAAGTTCTTACAATGACAGGCAAGGGGACAGAAAGCGGATGTAAAAACATTGGGACCTACCAAACCGGAATAATACCCGGCTTAGAACAAAAACCCTATTTTTGACAGGAGGGCAGCTTCCAAAGAAGATGAAATAGCCTTCAAGGTATAACCCCAAACATTGGACATTTATCCGCATAGAAAGGACGGTAGAGAACTCGAGCTGGACAGACATTCAGGGTGTGTAGGATCCGGTAGTTTCTCAAAATAAGGGGACCCCAATATAGACCCCAAAATACTATAGTCCTTATTATGGGGACCCCCAGAAAAGGTACCCCTAATTTTGGGAACCCCCCATATTGGTTCGTTTCCGAGAAGTCCTGGAGTGCCTCGCTCGCAGGCGCTTAGCGCAGCCCCGCTGGCGACCACGTGAGGCGCATGGTGCTGAGACTGAGCAGACAGCTTTGGAACTTGCAGTCAGAGACGGTAACTACTGCCGCAGCATTCAGATGCAGAGCTCACCAGACAGTCTGAGATAGCAACATCTGTCATTCCAACATCCTAGCAGAAGGCAAGAACGCTGAACAAAATAGCCAAACACCGCTGAGAGGGAGGAGGTACTGTGGGCAGCTAAGCTACTCTAGGAAGTACCTGGGAACGCCATAGAGCAAAGCTGCCTTCTTGGACCGTTGCAACATCCTCCACCGAGGAAACCAGAGGAACCCCCCCTGCCTCAACCCCACAGTTTACTCTCTGCGGCTGTGGGGCTGCATCACGGAATACCAGCAGCGCCTTGAGGCAAGGGGATAGGGCTTTCGTGTTCAGTGCGCGATGACGCGAGATCCTTGGCAGATATCTTGTTTTGGACTTGGGATGGTTGTGGAAGATGAGTTGCTTCTGGAATGAAACCTAATGCCTGAGAGGTTCCAGTCTGCGTTGCAACCTTTCAGACTATCAGGAGATTTAGTAGGAGACAAATCAAAAGTAGACTCACCTCCTGAGGCAGAGGGGATCATGGAATACCAGGTCTGTGTCAGAGCATAGCGCATTTCTGTCCTGCCTGCTGCCAGAAATCTGCACGCAGGGCCGAAGTGATGGCAGCCTTGGCACTAGGTTGCATGAAGATCTTGGAGAGCTCATAGGACTGCAGCTTTGGACTTACAAGTAGTTGCATGCTGCAGGCTCAAACACCGGCACGCCTCACAAGGATTGCTGCAGCGCTCGTACCCGAACGAGTATAGGCAGTTAACATTTCTCCTTAATCCCTCCTAATTGCTTTTTTTGGTCATCATGGGCAAGAGGGGTTCGGGACCTGAAGGCGTGCCAGCACTGATGCAACTTGGAGCAGTTCCAGTAAGCCCTTCAGCTTCACAAGCAATGAACTGGCCGGTCCTGGCCTCTTGTAGGGCATAGGATCAGAAGCTCACTGTGCCAAGAGAAGACATGCTGACTGGTCAACAATGGTACTACTCATGGAAACAACAACAAGAACTGTCACACCCTAGTAATCATTCAGAACGTGGAGAACTCGACCATGATAAGCATCATCGGCATCCAGGCAGGCAAGTTGCAGTCACTTGCGGCGAGCCTATGCTTCACAAGGTGTGGGGTTTGGGCTAATGGCAGGGGATTCCTTGCATGAAATCTTCCAAAGCCTTGACACCCAGCATAATACCCCCCGTCACAGCCAGGATACCAAAATCGATGTTGCATCATACATACAGGGAGTGGATGTTGCTGGATCTTCAATAGCATTTCTGCCACGGAGTTGGTCTGGTACCGTATAACTGCATTGAAAATCGATACTACTCATGCAGCAATACCCTTCAGAAGCGCAAAGTGGCCCCCGATAGCGTGTGAACGGCAGCAAGCCTAGTCGATGTAAACATCACGAGGCAAGTGTCTACAGAAATCCTAGCTTCTAGTTTTTTGCACCTTTTTCTACAACCTCCGGAATTGACTCTGATTTTGTTGCAGTTGCTGTCTGCATAAGACTGCCCCTCCGTCTGTCTAGCTTCCGGTTACAAGTGTCATAGTTTGGGACATTTTGGGGTTAGGCCCGGCATGAGAGGCCTAAGTGGAGTTTGGCTTTTCTGTACAAATTCGGCTTGTAGCAGGCTTGCATGTGTTTAGAAGGACGCCTCTGCATATATGCTGCGACAGTGCTACAGGTCTTGTCAATTGCAGTGTGCCATTGGTCAGACACACAAAGGTGAACGTCACGCGAGCCATGCATAAAACGAAGTGCTCGCTCGGCCTGCTCTTGCTCATGAACGCCTTAACCTTGATCCCCCAGAACACTAATTACTTTAGTTACTAGAGTTCACCCTGAACTCCAAATCCTAAACAGGTTAAGCTGCTTGGCCCCAGCCGAAAGTGACCGAGGTCGGAAGCACACAGCTGCGCCTGCTCATTGCTTTGGACTGCGGCAATGTGCCCGATCTTTTCAAGCTCTTGCAACTTGATTTGGACTCCAGAAGCGTTTGGAATTATTTCCGGGTTGTAACGATCCAAAAACTCCTGCAGCTCCCTAGGCGAAGTCTACGTTTCAGCTTGTGGTGAGGACCACCACATGGGCTGAGGATCTTCTGAGATGGTGGGACTCCACTAGGTCACGCTGTTGCTGTTGTTGTTGCTGCTCTTCTTGCTGTTGTTGTCGTTGTTGTCGTTGTTGTCGTTGTTGTCGTTGTTGTTGTTGTTGTTGTTGCTGCTGCTGCTGCTGCTGCTGTTGTTTGTTGTTGTTGTTGTTGTTGTTGTTGTCGTTGTTGTTGTTCTTGTCGTTGCTGTTGCTGCGCCTCTCCTGGTGGCTCAACCACACCTGGAAGACGCACTTTAGCTTGGGCTCTTCTGCCCTGTTTGCTTTTCAGATTGGCTGTAGTGACCTGAGCGTATCGTCTTAGCTATGTTCATGTGATGGGGATAGCACTATAGCAACATCGAGGAGTGACATCGCGCCTGCTGCCATTTCTGGCCTTGGACCAGGCGGAGAGATCTATTCGCTGCAAGCATTAGATGCATTTCTGAACTAAGATGGCTCGGTCCAAACTTCAACAGTGGAATTCTGCCTGAATTCCCAAGAAGGGGGTGGGGGGGCACATTAGAGAACTCCAACATCCATTCTCTGGCGAAGCGACTCATGCGCCCATGGCTGAGTGGATAAGGCCCCGCAGCACACGGCGTGCAGACCTTTCCAGGCTGCTTTTCAATTGCGTAACGGTTCACGAACATCATCATTACAGGTGTTACTACAACTTCTCATCCCCTGTATCGTGAGGCAAGATTTTTCTAATTGTTTAGGTCCTGGCGGTTGCACTGTGATGTGGGGCTTCAAAGCTAGGGCAAGTCACAATCAAAACACATGTTTGAGTACAGTAGGCGCTGGAAACTTGTTTTTTGGGGGGTGGGGGCGCTGGCTGTCGTTCTAGGCCTTGTGACTCTGTCTGACTTGCAGGTCGGTTTGCAGAATACCAGAGGCGCAGCATTGTTGCGAGCCGAATGGCAGGAGAGAGCACTGTGTTTTCCCGAGGAGCCAACGCGGTCGCAAACCCTAAACCCTAAACCCAAAACCCTAAACCTCGTGGCCAGGATTCTTGCTACCAAGACCTCCGAATATCCAGGAAAAATCGTGCGAAGCCTTTGCAGGAGAATCCGGAAGCTAGAAAATCTGAATCTTTCGGCACATGGTAGTTTCCGTACATAGGGGGACCCCAATATAGACCCTAAAATACTATAGTCCTTATTATAGGGACCCCCAAAAAGGGACTCCTAATTTTGGGAAACCCCTACATTGCCTTGGACCTGCAACTTGGATCGTGTACGACAAGGCAAAACATCCAAGCAACAACCTGTCGACAGGCAACGGCACTACTGCTCTTCTCAAATCCGAATCCCGAGCAACACCTTCTCCGACAGCATCACGAACACGCAAAGACGTAAAGGATATAACCCTGCATACACCTACATACCCTTCTACTGCCCTATACAACCTGGCCTATATACCCCTGTATACCATAAACCCTGAAAAGTCCCAGCATGACAGGTTTCGTCCGCGTGGCTCATCGGCGCCACAGCCGGGAGGCGTCGGGCGCCAGGAACGTGACATCCATTGCCCCAGATGATGAAGATCTCGAGCTATAGAGATGCGCGCGTATGTTAGGACTCTAGTTTTGAGAAGGATCCCACGGGCATGCCTTGAGGCAGAAGGCCTAACAAGGGTTGGGTTCCAGAAAAATAGCTTCAGCAAGCAGAATGTCGAATCTCGCGGTGACTATCTTGTCAACCTGGCTGACCTGTTTACGCTGCGCTACGGGTTTGTCTCCACGTGGTTTGTAGAAGCACACAAGCATTCATCTTTGAGCAGACCTCTTGCACAAGAAACTGGGATCAAGTACAGGTTGAGTCCAAGTGCTGCGATTATTGATGCAACTCAGCTAAGGTCAGAAAGCACTACCCAAGAAGACAGCTGCGCTATGGGTGGGATGCGTAGGGCACCGAGATCTGCTGTCCACGGTCCGAACAGTGCTGCAGAGTGCCGGATTTTCGGCCTAAACCCCAAACCCCTAAACCCTAAACAAAAATAAACCCCTAAACCCAACAGCACTTCCTTTTGTGAAGCAAGGCTCTGGTCCTTGGCCTGTCGCTGGTAGTGCAAGGGCAACGCACATCGAAGAGGAATTCTTCCTGCATTACCCAGTGCGGCCAAGGACCCATATATGAGGAACCGAGCTGGTAACCTAAATAGTATGTCCTTGGGTTTTGGGAAGCCTGGTTCCTGGAACCGGTTCCGATCACATGCTGG
>CAJNIZ010008535.1:30193-41101 GCA_905231905.1 Symbiodinium pilosum
GTCGGCGGACTGAGCCGGAGGCTTTCAAGTTTCTGAAACTAAGCTCCACATTGGACCTGACCCATCTTCGCACGACCATCTGCGCATCTGGATGTTTGCAGAATTAAGGTCCCCACTTCGACGTCGACCCTTCTACAAAACATCAGCCCAAAGGTTGACTTGACTAATTTCTACAATTACTGTTTGTATCACCATTGCCATGAACCGTTCTTACTATGACCACTACTGGCACTAAGTCAGTGAAAGAAAACCAGTTCGAGAAACTCTCAAGCCCCTCGCGAAGCCTCCGCCATGCCAGTTCGCTCGGTGCTCACAGCTACGACGTCGCCAATGAGACCTTACCGTCAGACGCCGTGTCAGTGAGGCTCATATACGTGAGTAGGCACAAGCACAGTTGCAAGTGAGGTGAACCTTCTCGCCATGGGCAAACCTTGCCCTGAGTAGACTCGATGACGTCATGGAAGCTTCACCGACTTTCCATCTTTGCAGGGATAGTGGGAAACCAAATTCCATGCAGCACGTCTTCTAGAATCCACCGGGACAGCGGCCGTTGTACTCACCGGAGCCTGCGGTGAAGAAGTTACCTGAACCAATTGGATGACTTTCAGACTGGAGTTGTCAATTTCCAAGCATGTTGTGTGCCTACTTGAAGGCTGTACATGCAAGAGGCTCTCCGACCCGTGGGCCCGGTCAAACTCACAGAAAAGTTCACCCCCTAGGGCCTTCAGTGTGCAAAATGTTGACAAAGAACGCATCAGGAAGAGCACTTGCGATAAACGTTTGGAAGTTACTTCGAGCATGAAACACTGAGCAGTGCTTAATCTTGGCTTCTTCGCAGCACCTGCACCCTTGAACAAGCCGAGAGGCAAATGCGAACCTCGGAAATGAGCGCGGCAGAAGGGCTTTCTCTGGCTGGGCTGATACTGACAAGCTTAGGGAAATAGCATGACTGTTGCAATCCTGGAATAAGCGTCACAGCTTTGCATGTTCAATGAATCAAACCATGGCAGTGTCTATCATGACGCCAGGCGCTTCTAATAGCAACCCCGCTGTCCCCAGGCAACCTGGCATGCTGCTTCAGTGCTGTGGACTTGGGCGTTCGTGCTCTTTGGCAACATCACTCCTTAACACTAGTCTAAGGATCCATGATGAGGATCTTGCATGTCAACGCCAGTAATCTAGATCGCTACAAGCGAAACCCTGTCATCCAAGAAGGTCATGAATAAGTTCGACTAAGCCCAACTTCAAGTTGTAGTTTGCATAAATAGACACCAACATAGACTCCAAAACACTAGAATCCTCATTCTAAGGATCCCCCAAAGGTACCCTTCATCCAGGGAAGTCCTAAACCATATATCGCCCTATATATCCCCTTTGAGCCCCTTTAAAGGTACCCTTAAGTTTGGGGAACCCCCAGATTCTTGACTGAAAAGCCTTGTGAGCCACCAGCTTGCAGTGAAGCGGCAGGCATTCCAACACCCAATCTCTCTTCTGCCGCCTTGAGGCACGGGTTTCGGGTTTAGGGTTCCTCAACGGGGCTATAGTTACAGGAGATACATGGGGATAATCAATAGAAAGGAAGAGGGAAACTATTCATGACGAAGGGTTTAGGTGTTAAGGCTTTAGGGTTCTGAGAGACGGAGGCATAGTGGGTGTAGGGCTTGAACCAGGTGATGTTCGAAGTACTGGCACGTTTTACTAGTGGTTGTTTGGACTTGAGGCAAGCTCTGACATAATGGCCCGTACACTACGCCAAGAATTAGAGGGGTAAACTGTAGTCCTCATAAGGTACCCATGCAAATGGTCCTCATAATCTGTTCCTAGGGTCTCTAAAAGTATACTGCATCTTCTTGACAAACCCAAATCCCCACATGTGAGGTTGTCAACACCATGGTCCCCTTCTTCGGGTCCTAGTATACTCGTTCCCTAACTTGTGGTGCACCACAAGGGGACCATGATTTTGCCAACCTGAAACCCTAAACCCTAAACCTGAAACCCCAAACCCTCCCAGTGGGACAAGTGCCAAACCTCGGCTGCAGCATCTCCATCAAGGCCGCCTCAGGTTCCGTGAGGCCTTTTGGCACTTAGGACCCCTACTAAAGGTTAACCCTTGGGTACCTATAATTGGAATATAAGGGAAGGGTCTAAGGTCCAAGCTAAGTCCCAAGGGCATGAAGGAACCCTAGGGCTCCAAATAATCCTGCGGTCCTGGCGCAATGTAGGTATGATCTATAGACTTCAAGCCCCTTGCAGCCTTGCGAAAAGGCACATTATAGCAAGTTCTCCTTCGATGCAGTTCTCAGCACTAGCTGCCCACCAAAGGTGAGCCCCAACTCTCGGACCTTGAAAAATGGATGGGCCATGTCAAACACGTAGTTCAAAAGACTGGCAACTAAGTGAGGGTTTTCCCTGTGCTGACAACCTTCCATGTAAGATCTCAACCCCCCAACACCAGATGCAAGCTTCTGCGCGACAGGTGTTTCCACCTCCATATCACGGATGCAGGAACCCCCCCTTGTCGGGGCGCCAGAGAGATCGTGCTGTTGGTACGTAAGCACATTTTGCATGTTGATGTGCTGGCCAAAACACTTGCACTGAGGCCACCTGCACCGCCAACACCACCAGCACCAGCGCCTGTGGCAGGTGGTAGACGTTGCAAGCTGAATTTGGTGGGGAAGGGAGTGTTCAACATCCCCCTCCCACTTCCATGTCTACTGCATACTGATGTTAATGTTTCGGCTGGTATTATGGGTACTATCACGGCTATGCTTGGTACCATACCTCATAATCATCTGCGTTATTGCCATTCGCGCCTTTGCCCTTTCCGGCTGCCAGGTTGTTTCTCTTCATCTTCTCCAGAAGGCCTGCAAAACAGGGTCAGTAATCATCATGACAATGATGATGCTGGCCGAGAACCATAGCGCCTGTTGTCATCATGGCCGCAAGCAACGTCTGCAGAAGTCCAAGCAGCTTTCAGCAGCACAAGCTAGACTATATAATCCAATATGTACCCTATAATACAGAAATTTCCATTTTCTTTACCAACCTCCCAATGTAATCCCAATATAGGGTGAATCCGTCTATATATATATATATATATAGATAGAAATAATTTCCGCCCCCGCCCCCGAACGCTTCTGCGACCCGCAGCCTTCAGGTGTAGGCACCCACTGCTGCAACGGGCTCAGAGGCGGTTGGCCTTCCTGCAGCTGACACAAGGGGTAGTTCAAGTAACCACCATACCTGAAGTGTTCAAAGGCCTCAAAACGTGGGATGAAGGAAGGTGGGGTATAGGAAATATGACCCAAAAAAGTAGAGTATATACTAATGATCCTTCAACCCACCGACCTTCATCCCACCTTTTGAGCCCCCTAAAGTGTGGGGTAGCTTATATCCCCGGTAAGTAGATAGAATATGGGGTATATGGATCACAATATACCCAAAGCCATATTCTATCTACTTAAGGGGGACTATAGCCTAAGGCCAGCATGTTGCAGCGGTCGAGACGGCATCCTCTGGACGCCAGCCATTTTTCAAATCTTGCAGCAATGCAACAGTACGTTGTTGTAATGCGCTGTCGCAGCGGCGCAGGGCATCACCCTGGTGCCTATACACCACTCGCAAGGCTGCACCTACCCAAGTTCACAATCCAACACAACACGCAGTGCACCAAGCAAACTCCAGAACACCCGACCTAACCAGAAATCTGCATCCAAGACCTGAGCAATCCTTCCGTGAATTCTGAAAGTGCAGCAACGACACCCAGCCCGGCGGCAGCTGAGCAATCACAGGGTAGTTCGATCCTGATGTATGCAACTTTAGGCTTCACGGTGTCCAATGTTGTGAATATTCAATGAAAAGGTTCCGTGGTCTCAGAAGCCAACAAACCTGAGTCGGGAGGTGAGGGTATATGGGGATAGTGGAAAATGAGCTGGAAACTACTATAGTATAATGGGATGATATTGGGATAATGGGAAAGAAAATGGAAACAACTATTTAGGGCTGGGGTGTTCGTTCTACAGAGGACGCTACATGAAAGGTTTAACCTACATTAGGGAGGGCTGTCTGTACAGAGCTGCAATACAGGACCAACCATTTTGCCAGCTTAAAGAGGAGGGACACTCGTATTGCTGCAACTTGAGTTGGGGTAAACCTTAAAACCCAAACTCTAAACTTGAACCGTAAGTAGTAGTTTCCATGCTTTTGTCCAGTATCTCTAGACCCTATCTAATACATTCTCATGTTCCCTCCCCTCCGCCCCTATCTCAAAGGCTAGGTGGACCCAGGGCAAGCTTTAACGGAAGCGTGGTCAACAAGATACATGGAAGTCTAGAAATCTGATTCGCTTCCTGTACTTGTACCCCAAGCCCTCCGACCTGAGACCTTCCTTATCTGAGTTATAGTCTAAACTCCTCAAGAGCGCGGTATATAGGGAATTATAAAGGAGACTATTATAGGGGTTATTTAGGAGGATACTAGGAGTTTAGACTATAACCCTAATAATCCCCCATATAATCCCAGTTTCCATTTCATGTTCCATTTTCTTTTCCATTTGATTCTCCATTACAGGACTTCTTGAGGGGAATACTGGGGCTTATCTTAAAATTAGCATCTCTGGTAACCCGATCCCTTACCCCCGATGAGCTGTAGCTGAGACTCCGCTGCTCAGGAGGCCGCCTGAAGAATAAGAATAGGAAGCTTACTTCATTTGGGGGCACATAGAATCTCAGGTTAGGGTCTAGGGTGCAGGGTTTAGGATATGGGGATCCCCCATGTTCTATCTACTTCAGGGGGAAGTAGACTTCATCTGGGATACCTGGAGGTCTTCCTACTTCCTTCGGTCACAGAACATGTCCTTCCTCATCTCCTTGCCTTGAAGGCCTTGAAGGTTCACGCCTTACCTCCCCTGACCCCACACCCTCATGGGGTTTACATGGGGATGATGGAAAAGAACATGGAAACTACTATTTAGGGTTTAGGGTTTGGGGTTATATTCCCCCTAAGTACATAGAATATGGCTGTGGGTACATTGTAACAAGATCCCCATATACTCCATATTTCTATAATTTACTTGAGGGGGACAATATGCTTCAAAGCTCCAACTCAGGACCCTTTGGAATGAAAGGAAGATGCTGAGTTCAGGATGCCAGTCGCTGTACTGTAAGGGATAATGGAAAATACAATGGAAACTACCATAGTATGTTGGGGTTAAAAAGGGATAACGGAAAATAACATGGAAACTACTATGGTATATTGGAGATTGGAAAAGAATTGGAAATTACTATGTGATTTGGGAACAGACGTCAACGGAAGGAAGGATGTGGGTTAGAAAGCAGGGGAACTGCAAGTATAGCAAGAAGCAGGCAGTCCCAGTGGGCAATCCGTATGCGGCTTCTGACATCACTGCAGCCACTGTAGAGGGGCTATGTAAGCATGTGTTGCATTGTCCTTCCCTCGAAAAAATATCCCCCGCTTGGGTTCAAGAGAGATGCCGCTTAGTTAAAGGACGCGCCTGTGATTTTTTAGTGTCATCAAGCTCGTTGGTACGCGACTCCTTTTACATATGATTCTATGTATTGTGAGATGGATCCTGATGGGGTGGGGTAGGGTAGGATTTGGGGAAGACCTGTAAAGACTCCATATCAAAGGGCATTGTACTGGGAGGTTTTGGGGGGCCTGATTCAGGAAGCATTTGGGGACGGCATTGGAGATGTTAGGGAGGATCTAGATATGGGTGTCCCTTAACTATGTTTTTGGTCTTCTATTTGATGTTCCCTGTACCATAAACTTACAAGAAATCTGAGATCACAATATGGATCATGTTTCAGGCTTATTCCACATTACCGGAAGAGGTGAGCTCGAAGTCCCATAACGCTTTTGCTCTAACTAGTCCCTGGGGCTCCATGTCTATAAATAATACCTACATTGGGTCCCAATGTCTACAAATAGTACCTACATTGACCTATTTGGAGCCCTAGGGAGTGCTCTAAGTCTATAGATAATGTACCATCTTTGCGCCCCAAAGTCTGCAAAGATTGCCTGCTTCCGGCCATTTGTTTCTGCCCTGGGGGAACCCTAAACCCTACACCCAAAACCTAAACCGTAAACCTTTCTGAAATTGCCGCCAAAGGAGCTTGTGACACCTGGAACCGGGACGGCCGACTGCGGGAAGGGGCTTTGCGTAAGCGCCTTTGGCCAAAGGAGGGGAACATCGGACAATGGTCTAGAAGGGGAAATGTGGCATTGTGAGTAATCCTGCTGTTATTCTTACTATGATTGTCATTATAACTGATTATAACTGTTGTTACCGTCGCAACTACTGCCACAAGCAAAAGGCCTACAACGCACCTTTGCTGAAAGCTGATAACCATGAGGAGGTGGCTGCTGTACTGGATATGAGACTTTGCGGTTTGTTAGCAATGCAAGACCCTGGGAAGAAAACTCAAGGCAAGGACTCGCGACAAGCGTGCATGTACTGACTACAGATCCAAGGAACTGCATGGGTCTTGCGGTTAAGGTCCCTAGGGTTTAAGGTTTACGGGTAATGGAAGAGAACATGGAAACTACTACCAGTATAGTATAATATATGTACATATATATGTATATATGTTGGGGTTATATAGGCTCCCAACATCCACTGAAACTTGAGTCCGCCCAAGCTGCACACGACCATAGTGATAGCCCTCATAGACCCCTTCAACATGTTTTATGTGATCTCGAATTTGTCCCCAACGCTCTGCTGTGGCCGCATGACACCTTTGCTGCCTTCCACTCAAACTTCTAGCTCAGTAAAGCTCGGGGCAAGCCCGTGCAAACGTCTAGGGTTCAAAGTGTCCAAAACCAAAACCAAACTACACTGTTGAGCTCGGAAAGCTTGCCTGTGCTCCTCCCGCTACTTAACACTCTCACCCAAACTTGATCGGTTATCATTAAGAGATTGCCCGTCCGTCTTCCGGTCCATCTGCAGGCACAAGCCACAACAGCGATGAGAAACCAACATTCTCCTCACAAGTAACTTCCACTCCAGCTGAGCCGGCAGCTGGTGGAGGTGGATACAGCCTGCATCTGTCCGGGATGCAGGTGGGAATTGCGCTTATAATGTTTTGGGGTCAGGTGTTTTGCACCCTTTGCATAAGTCCCACGAAGTAGCGACAGCTCGAGGAGCTTGGAATCTCAAGCACGCATGAGGGCCCAATGCTTGTTGCGGCTACGTCGTTGAGCCTGTGGCCGCTGCTACGTAACTCCAAAACGTTAGAGACATTCGAGGCATGCAGGCTTCTCTTCCTTGCTCGTACCCCAAAATGGCAATAGTGATCTGCCTATTTCTCAAAACGGGCGTCCCCCTTGTGTCCCTTGAAAAAGTTTGGAAACCATGCCATCGGGATCAACTCATGATTCTTGTAGCCAAGGTGCTGCGGAGATGCCACCGCCATGATGACTCAAGCTTGGAGTTAGTAGTGATATGCGCTACACACAGAGACACCAAACATGCAGTCTCACTTGACTTCCTGTTGTCTGAAGACCTTTTGCGCTCGTGACTGGCTAGGGTGGTTTCTTGCACTCTGGCACACCCACATGCGACTCTCATTGAGGGTGTCTCACCCTTCCTGTTGTAGCGCATGGCTTCTCCAGCATGCTTGCCAGCTGTCGCGAGATTGAGCCACAGAGCGAAGATAGGCGACTTGTCTGATTCGATGCCACAGTATGAGCCGTAATGCGCTATGCCACAAGGGCATCATGGCCCGTAGCAAGATTGCCAGCGGACATCTGAACATGCCGAACTGCATGTCGTCTCATACAGCAAACTGTTGTTGATTCATTAGATGTTTGAAGCTCGAATTCCAAGATTCCTGCCTAGATCCCAAGATACTCTTTGCTGAGCCCAGCCTATGTCACATTATGGGAGTCAAGGGAAATGCAGGGTTTCCGCGCAATGGGCCGATCAAGATTTGTCAGCAATCAGTCCTACAATGACCTTTCCCACAAGGCATTCCTCCCCAAGCCCTGTTCCTGTAATAAGGGGATTTTGATAACCCCAACCCCCCCAAAATTAAGACCCTATAACTATAACCATCACATGATAATCATGAGGTCCCGATTTTCGGTGTTGGGGTTACCCAAAGCCTTTTATCCTGGAGCGCCTTGGCAAAATCCTTTTTAGTATCCTGGAGCGCCTGTCAGCCCTAAACCCTAAACCCTAAACCACCCTAAACCCTAAACCCTATTGGGTTTAGGGTTTAGGGTTTAGGGATAGTCCCCAAGCCCCCAGAACCTAGAGGCATGGCTCCACTGTGCACTGGTCATGGTGCTGATGGCATCAGGGATGGCCTAAACCTTATAACCCCTAAACCTCTAACCCCTACACTCTCCCAAACTAACATGGAAACCCATATAGTCCCCCTTGAGAAGGACTGTAGTCTTTACAGGGGCCTTTTTGGGTTTCCATGTTAGTTTCCGGGAGTGTAAACCCCTAATTCCTAAACCCCAAAACCCCAAAACCCTAAACCCCTAATCCCTAAACCCCTCTAAGTTGTTCAGACAGGAACCTGGGCCCTCTCCCCCCTTGCGTAACTGCTTAAGTCCCCGGCTTTGCTAGCTTGCCGACCTGGCGCTCCGAAGGGATCACAGTTACTTACTGGTTGTTAGTAGGGACTAATGGAATACATTATGTAAAGATTATTTAGGGATCATGTTCCCTTATTCCCTATTGAGATCCAGCAAGGCCAGAGAATCTAGGGGCAACGTGCATGAACCAGATGGTGTCTTCACTGGAGCCCAGGGAACAAAACCGTCTAGCGCTGGCACCGCTTCTATCTGTGCTGCAAGCATACCGGAAACCATCATGAAGCAAAAGTGTTCGGTTTTGAAATCTAAGGTGACGGGACCTCAAGCAACAAGTCTCAAGCTGCATAGGCTATGGGAGCCTGTAGCACAAAGACCTGCAACTCAATCCTGCAACTTAGACATCTAAGCTATCCGGCACGATTTGAGAAGTCCTTTAACAATACGACGTTAAACGGCTTTACCCCAACTTCTACACCCATACTCCTCGCAGAGTCAAACAAACACGGGAGCTTTCAAAGTGATCCAAACGCAGAACTCTACTCCAACCAGCAACTGCCGGAGGAATCCGTCCCTTGGTCCCCCTCTGCATGCCCTCACCATCCAAGCATAGCTCATATGATATTAGCTGCCAACACAATAACGACGAAGGACCAGCAATCTGTATGGAAATTTGACAGACTACTAAGTCAAGTGCAGCTATTGGGAGGGTCTTACAAACAGAATTATGATGGTGCTGGCAGCACAACAACCAGCATTAACCAGGGCAATGGTAATGGCACTTGGTGTTTGCTGAAACGTACTTCTCCAGAAAACTACTATTTTATTGCGGAAATTTGTGTCACTTTTTCGCACAACTGTCGCGGAGCCTGTTTCTCGAATGGTCAACCCGAGTATAACCGAAAGACAAGGACTTACACAAAAGTCCAATCCAAATTGCAGCAAGGGTTGTAATGGCCATCGCAAAACCCTAAACCCCAAACCCTGTAAAAAGGGGAGCCGGAATCCCGATCAAAATGCAACCCTCCTAGCTAAACCTGGAACCCTAAACTTAACAAGTACAACCCATGCGCTAACAGTATTAATAGTCACCACAAGCGGCAACCATATCTGGGCAGCTAAATATTCTATTGGGTCAAATATGTGGGGAGGGCGTTCTTCTAACCCTAAACCAATGATTTCTTGACTCTTTGCCTCTATCGGTGACTGGACCAATGCTGGCCTCAGGGGGATCATTATGAGAAATACCCTTGTAAGTTAATGAGGTGCTCCGTTTTGGGAACTTTGCTTGGAATCATGGGACATGTAGGGCTCATACGGCCTAGGGTTATACGGAATACAGTTCTGTGGGGCTCTCGCAGTCATGGGGAATGTAACGAGATTGGCGAGATTATGAAGGTTCCTCTTGCAAAACACTATTGGGATTGTTGGATCGGCCTCTGCCCACACCATCTAATCATCTGACCCCCAGTACTGGGTATTGAGGCCAGAATTGCGGGTAGTTGGACAGCCTAAGCCAATTACAAACATGTTGGGGTTGAACAGAACAGTCGGAACGCAAGTGTTGCTACGATTTGACTAATCCCAGTCTGGTAGATGGCCTTGCGCTTGATCTTGGTTCTACACGCTCAACCCGACTAACTGACTTGAGAGCGATTTAACAAACACAGCTAGCAATGAACGCTTTGTATTTCGACAGCAACGTGTAACAGGAAATGCCATTAAGATGGTTCTGGTGAACTTCCGGCTGAGGCTTGTAGTCGCGGTGACAGGCTTTCTTTATTATGATTATGAGTCTTGCTGAATTTGCCGCCCTTTTATTTGCACATGACCTTGAACAACGTGAGTATGTTGCTGTCATTGTTACGTTATCACATGAAATCCCTATTGAATCGAACACGGGGTTCCGGCGCAAGCAAATGGCTCGTGTCCTTCCACGTGTCGGCGAAGTACCTGCGCAACATCTGCAAAACAAAGAAGGTCGTCCAAGTGACAACTTACAAAGCCATCAGAAGATTATCGCCTCACAACCACTTCTCCCCCAAGCCCTAAACCCTAAACCCTACACCCCATGTATTACAGTAGTTTCCATTTTCTTTTCCATTATTCCTATATATCCATTGCCCCTATATATATACACCATATAATCCCTAAGCACCCGCAACCCCAAACTGTCTATCTCGTGCTTGCGCATCCTCTGCCGTCCTTGAAAGCTGGCGTTCTATAGGGTTTATATTGGGGAAAAATGGGGATAATGGAAAAGAAAATGGAAACTATAGGGATCATATGGTAATGGAAAAGAACATGAAAACTATAGGGACTATATGGTAATGGAAAAGAACATGG
>CAJNIZ010008535.1:41201-53247 GCA_905231905.1 Symbiodinium pilosum
ATATGGTAATGGAAAAGAAAATTGAAACTATAGGGATCATATGGTAATGGAACAGAAATGGAAACTATAGGGATTATATGGTAATGGAAAAGAAAATGGAAACTATAGGGATTGTAGGGTTATTGGAATTCATTTTGCTACTAGATTCTAAAGTACTGCTTTGGACTACGAGACACGGCAGAGGCCTCCAATTCCAGGTACCCTTCCAGTCAGCGCCCCAGCGGAATAAGAACCATCATCATTAGAAATATAATGACAGTAGTAGTAATAGTATTAGTAGGAATGAAAATAGTAGGAAGATAATAGTATTACAAATAGCAGTAATACCGCCCACCGTGCCAATAGGCAGCAGCACCATATCTTCACAAGAAGACCTGTATTTTTGAAGATGCTGGAGCTGCTGCCTATTGGCACCGTTGTCGGAAAAGCGGGGGGCGCCAGAACTCTTCTGCAAGTTCCTGGAGGAAGGACTCTATTCTGCCATCGATCGTGTGGCACAGGAGGTCCAGGCAAGCTGCTGACATGTGAAACTCATCTTTCCGTTGCGATAAACCGTCTTGGTCTTGGCTTCATCGGATTGACCAATGTGAACAAATCGTGGGGATCTGAATCAGACTCTTCATGCACTATTTGCAGAGGCACCTTTGATGCAGTGGTGCCAGGCGTTGCTCTTACCAAGTATGGGGTCGCTCCACTGCCCAGGGCAGTGTTTTGCCTGAGCCTTGAGCTCCCTGACTTTGACTTGCCGGCGCCTCGCCACTAACTTCTGTTGTTGGACGTTGCTGGCCTTCTGCAGCGCAGCAATTTGCTGGCAGTGCTCTTGCTGCTTCCGCGAGCAGGCGCTAAAGGGACTTCCCACATCCCCTGAATGCAGTCTTCAAGGTCTAAAACTGCACTTTTCGAGTAAGCTTTGAACCAGGGCTGCATGCAGCATTGCTCGGCAACAGAGCTCACATGACCTGAAAACCCCAACGCTTGCCACAAACCGTGCCTGACGGCATAGCAAGCTACAAGAATGATAGAGAAACTGTCAGTCGCACTTCCGGAGTCTCGCTTTCTCCTTCTTCTCGATGTTCCTCAGTGGCATCGGTTGCAACATGTGGCTTTCAGACAAAGAGGTTCGTCTACTTCCTGGCATCGGGCAAGGCAAGTCAGAATTTCTTTGGAAGGCTCCAAGTCGGGCACTGGACTGGCCAGCTTCGTCTCCAGAGAGCAGAAAATCAAAGGTTAGAATTAAAGGCCCCTACTATGGGCCCTTAGACCTTTTAAGGGGGGGGATTCTAGGGACCCATGAGGGTACATATGGGGTAGATAGTAAGTATGCAAGGATCCCAGGGTTAAGGGCCCATTTTAGGGGCTGGTGGTTTTAACCTTAGAGAGGAATCTTGCGAAGCGATCCCAGGTAGGGTTCTCAGAACAGCATTCAATGGCAAACAGCACTGGGACGTACTAGGACCAACAATACAAATAACATTCATGAACTGACCGGAGCCCTCTCAGGACTGCAGTCTGGCCAAAGGGCAAGAGCACGTCCTCATTGAGCCGCTTGCCGTCAATGTTCCTGAATCAATAGTAGACAACAAGGTGTGGGAGGAGGTGGCTTCCTATGCCCGCACGAAATCTCTACATATACTACGGGAAATGCAAAGATAAAGATGGTGACCGCCAACTGGCTTATGCCTCGTTCGATATATTGGTAGTTGAATCAAGAACCGCAACTCATCCTTTGCCTGGGAGTGGGCTCTTTAAGCTTGGATTTTGTGACCGCATTTTTTTTAATAGAGGCGTCGCAGCTGGCTGTGACCATGGCGCCTAGATTCAAAAAGCCTTCAAGACACTGATTGATGCATTGGTGCCAGATCTGCGTCTTGGGAGCGATCCGCAAACGGTAGGGAACCGATATACATGCGGACCCAGGCGCGTGACGGATGCTATCGACAGGGCCTGCGGGCACTTCAAGTTTGATAGTCTGCAACTCATTTGTACTCAAAACCCTAAACCCTAAACCCTAGACCCTAAACCCAATGAATGTCTCAAAGCCAGGATCCCTACAGGTGCAGCAGAGCCCTGAGTTGAACCCCCCCACGCCTTTTGCATCCATAATGGGTTGTATAAGGGTCACATAGGGGTATATATTAGGTGGACCCCCCACCCAGTAATAGTGACTATAAGGCATAATAAGGATTATATTAGGGTCCTATTTTATATTCCTATTATACCACCATTACAGGTGGGGGGTCCTCCTAAGGTATATAGGGGCTATATGTTAGAGGGATAGTGGAAAAGAAAATGGAAGCTACCATAATAGGCTATTCAGGGGTCTACATAGGGCTATATAAGGCCCCAAAAAGAACCTACAAGCGACAACATCCCTGAGAAGCCCAAAGCCCAAGGTGACTTTGAAGCCAACCCTCAGATCAGTAATAATGGTACTAATAATCATGGTAATGAGAATAATAATAGTACAAGGAATAGTAAAGATAACAATTATAATTATGACAGGAATAATAGTCAAAGTAAGTTGCAAGCCTGGACCTGCTCCTTGGTGAGAGCATACCTCGCTGGCGGGTGTAGGGACTTTTGCGGGTTACCGAAGAACACCTGCTTATGAAGGGCTACTATAGCTGTAGTCTCAAGTCCTCAAGAAGGGGCTATATAGAGGATTATATAGGGGACGATTATCGGGGCTGTCAAGGAGATACTGGGAGTTTAGACGATAGCTCATATGGGTACTACAGGGCTCAAGATTCCTATAAGGAGCTCCCTAGCTTCAATGAAAGGACCGCCTGGCCAAACATAGGGTTATCTTTGGCCTTTCAGAGGCTGCGTCATGAAAGGAGCTTCACCGACCCCTGTCTGCAATGTTGAAGCATCTCAACCCGCGCACAACCCAGATGAAGCTCCCTGTCCTTTGTGTAATCCCGATACGGTAGCTTCCCGAAGTAGGGGGCCCTAAGAAAGACCGCAATATGGTGAACAATCACCCAAAACCACTAAAAAAGACCAAAAGACAATTATTCTACACACCTTGAGGGTTCAGGCAGAACCTCACCCAATGAACCCCGACCAAAGCCTTATATCACGAGAAAGGTAACCCCCTAACTCCACTGTAGGGATCCAAATAGCCCAGTATAGGTAACATTTACAGACTTCAGGGCCCAACGTAGGTATGATTTGTATACTTGGATCATCTTGGAATTTCTATCTAGCCCCTTTATAACCGCAGTTACCATTCTATTTTCCACGTTCTTTCCATGTGATTCTCCATGATTGGGGGTAGTATCACCCTAAACCCTAAGCCCTATTTTTTGTTTGTAATTTCCATTTTATTTCCCATCATCCCATTATAAGCCCTATATAACCCCTAACCCCAATATGACCCTATAATCCCCCTTAATCCTCCTTAAGGCTACCCCCCCCCTAGTATAACCCCAATATAACAACGCTGGGAAGAGAACTCGTCGTAGATCAGCTGATGCAGCCGCCTCCGCAGGCCTCTGAATCAAGGACCGTAACCCAGACCCTTGTTGAGGCTTGGCTTAGGGTTTGGGGGTTTGGGGGTTTAGGGGTTTAGGGTTGGTGGATAGGGGTTTAGGAGTGTAGGGTTTTGGGATTTTGGGTTTTGGGTTAATGTAGACCCCTGATTAATAAACCCCCTCCCCTTAATCGGGATTATCATAGGGATCCTTATATTAGGGCCCTTAAGGAAGGAGTTTATCAATCATGGGTCTACATTATGGGAGTTTAATTAAATAGGAGGCCCCAGGGAGAGATAGGGATTATGGGGGCTGCCTATGAGGGAGCCTGAAGATGTGCCTAAGAAATGCCAGTACGGTGCTTGCTTTGTCTTACCTTCTCAGGGGTCCAAGCCTTGAACCAAGGGTTCAGGGTCGAAGTTGCTGTGATGCTCGGCGGGCCTGCTCGCTTTGGGATACACACTACCGGCCTATCAACGCAGCAGTCAAGAACTGCTTGCTAGCGCTTGCTCACAGAAAGGTTGCTCAAAGCAGCTGCAGGCATGCTCTTGTAGCACTTCCTAACAAGACACTGTTGCCCCTGCGAGGGCTGAAGGTCAATTAGAGATCTTTTACAACATGCGCGAGGGCTAACTTTCTACTGTCAGCACTTGTGAGTTGGGAATCACAAACGTCAAGCAGTCAGGTCAGGATGTTGCATTGACTGCTCCGAGAGCCAACAGCCACTTGGACACTGCAAACACATTTCAGCCGATCACGCTCTGGCCGCTGCTCATGCCGGGTTGCTAGGAACTTAAACTAAATTCTCATAACAGGGGTATACAGTAATTGATGGGGTTTCCTGATTTTAGTAACTTTTAAGTAGAGTTCCTTAAGATATGGGCATATTGTAGCTGATAAGGTTTCCTGATTATAGTAACTGTTAAGTAAAGTTCCTTGGCAGCAAACAAAGATGATGGCAACCCTTCAGCCTGAAAGCTGCTGAAGAAGCAGGAGATCGAGGATTTGGGTTCATGAAACCATATCATACTGTAGTATACTAATAGTATATTATAATATCACAGTTTTTTCTACTGTAATAGACTATATCACAGTATATTCTACTATAATATACTATATCACAGTATATTCTACTTTAATGTAGTATACTAACTTCTGAGCTCAAAGCCTAGAGCATGGAACGCACAAAGCTGCTGGTTGAGTTCGCTTGACCCACAGCTGTCCCCAAAAAAACAATCACGCCTGTTGCAGGCGGAAACCTTTAACGCCCTTTATGATTATTCTAAAAACGCTAGATGACCTTAGCCTAGTTAATGACTTTCGCCGGCCCATCCTAAGACACCCTTATAGATAACCTTACGCTACACAAACCCACGTAACCTGCCCCTATTTGCAAACTGGACCCCAGCAGCATAAGTTCAACGCCTTCTGGGAAGGTGAAGTGGTGCTGGATGACATGAACTGCTGCCTGATCCGACACTAATTTAATGGGGGTTTCCCAAAATTAGGGGTACCTTCTTGGGGGTCCCTACGAGCAGGATTATAATATACTATGTGCGGGTCGCCTGATTGGGGGAAGGTATCATGTCTGTGCACATGCAGCTGGTCTAGAAAGAGCAAGCTCAATCACTTTTACAGTCACAATTTTTCAGAAGTCAGAGCAGTATTATTACTATTAGTACTAGTAGCTAGTATTACTGGTACTATTGATATTCTTATCCATTACTATTATTACAATGGGCTAACATCATCACGGCAATGATGAGACTTTGGATTGCTGCGCCACCCCATTGGCCAACGTAGCTGCGAGGATACGGGGGTTTGCGATAATTGAAATAGTCCTGAAACCCTGAAGGAAGTCTTCCCATCATTCGCCACAAGTTCATACAATAAGCATTAGCATTGCTCGTCCTAATCGCCGTGGCAGATGTGTAGCAGAAGATTGCAATGGAAGCATTCGGATTGTTGGCCGTGCGCACCGTGGCTAGGGGGAAGCGAGCTACAATGCGAATGCATGCGGTGTCAGCACAAAGGCGACTGTTGCTGGTGTTAATGCGAGCTTTTGACAAGCAAGTTTGGACGGGCAGATCAGAAATTCGAAGTCAATAACTTACCTGAAGTAGGCGCAGCCGGACCTCTACCTCTACTGTATGCCCCGAACCCACTCCTGGCCCAAAGGTATGTAGAATAATTGACTTTAGACTGCTTGTAAATTGCGTTTTCCTAGTTGTGGGCTCCAAGCCTAAAGCCTAAGCCTTGGAGATTTAGGATAGCTGTAACTCAATGAGAACTGCTACCTATAACCGAAGTAGAACCACATTATGCGACTTACAGGGGTACACCCTAGGGATCCAAGTATACAAGTAATACCTACATTGGGCCCGGAAGTCTGCAAATATTACCTACATTGAGCTAGTTGGATCCCAATACATCCCTATAAACCCCTAGTTTCCATTTCATTTTCCATTTGATTCTCCATTATTAGGGGAGTGCAAACTGGTTTATAGCCACCCTGCAAGAAATTGTTGCACCTCTACAACTCGAGGAGCCAGCTGCGGCCTGGCACATGGCTTAGGGTGCCTTTCAAGGGGCTATAGGTATACATACATATATCTATATACAGGGACATATCTAGGGATATCTATATCTGTGTATGTAAAGAGGGAAACATAAAGGGATATGATATCTGAGTCAAGATTCTTGTCTCATCAACGCTGTCAAGTTGTTTTGGCAGATTGCGGATTCTGAGTTGCGAGGCGCTGGCTTTGGCAGCTCATAGTCGGTCGGGGGTGGTGTTTCACTGGGGATATATACTGATATATGTGCATATGTGTACATCTATATATACATATATATGTATATATACATATGTATATACATATCTATATATATATATGTATGTAACTATCTATCTATCCAGGGAAATACTGCTTGCGGCATGCACACGTGAAGGGCCTACAAACCGAATCCCGCGCTGATGCCAAACATGCCACGCAGGGCTTCTCCGCAAAGATGACTTTGGCGTTGGAGGGCCCAACTGAGTCAGAGAGTTTACGAGCTCAGGGCTTATGGGTCTTGTGCCATGGCCTCAGGCGGCCGTCCAGCAGTGAGCAAACACCCCTCTTGCAGGCACCGCAGATGCTACACAACATGCATGATATTGATATCTGAAATCGTCCGCGTTTCTGTCCCTGGTATCCAATCCGCAAGCTGTTTTGCATTGAGCTGAGGCGATGGGTCTGTAAGCGCCCTGCGCCCAGGCTTCCGGCCAGTGCTGCCAAAGTTTTTGGGCTCCTCCCCAACAGCACCACAAAGGTGCACAAGGACTTTCAAGCGGTTGTCTAGGAATCTAGGCGTTATCTGGAGATCAGTTAGTGAGCACTGTACATTGGGATTGGAAGATTTTGCAGACTACCCAACGTCAGGGGGCCCATCTATGGCGAAGGTGCTGGGGAGTCGCGAGTTTTCGAACGGCTCGACCAGGCCGTGTCCATGTTCCAAAATCTAAGCTGAGAGAGGTTAGGAGACGCAGTAGGGCTGCAAGTCAACAACCGCTCGACGGACATGCAAGAAATTGAGAACTTGACGTGGTGTCAAGCGTGACCTGCTACAGGCGATTCTGAGGCCGCCTTTGTTTGTAGCTGCTGAAGTCAGCCCACACAAGAAAGAACAAAAACAGAAGAGCCTGTGAGCTTGTACACTTGCCATGACGTCCGCTGCCACTCCACGCGTCGGGCAGTCTTAAAACAGGTAATGTCGCAAGCTGTTGCGAAACCAGTGCATCCTGTCTTACACTCACGCGTCCCAACCTCAACAACTACTCTCTTGAGGATGAAAGCTTTGTTCCGAGCTTTGTACATGGTAGGGTAACTTCAAAAGGTCTCTTTGCGATTCCACCAGACTACATCACAAAGACATTGAATCATCCCCTAGTGCAAGCAAAGAAGGAGTGTCCGGCGCGCCACCCGGTGAACTCGAGGGATTCTGCGGGATCTGGGCCCGGCAGACATGATTTAAAAAAGTCTCCCGGCTTGGGAGCAGCAGTGTTTCAGTTAGACTTAGACTAACAGCTGGAGGATTTAGGTTGTGCTTCCTGACAATTCTCTACTTGAAGCCTCCGGTGAGCTGCAGGCTTAGGATTACACATGATAGTTTACCTAAATAGGGGGATCCTAATATAGACCCCAAAAGACTACAACCCTTGTTCCAAGTACCCCCAAAACGGTGTCCCTAGCTTTGGGAAACCCCATTTAGGTTTTGGCTCAGCCAAGGGAGAGGGAGAGCAGGCCGTCGAACTGGTTCCCATCTGACTGCTGATCTGCTAATAGACATCCTCGTTAGTGGTCAGGAATGTCGAAGGTACAAAAAATATCAGGGACAATAGGATATAATCTGATAACTTGGATTTTCTGTGTTTTTTCTGCAACCTCTGAGAGCCTATGAACTCCTATATAACCGTGGTGTCCATTTAATGGTTCATGTTCTTTTGCGTTTGATTCTCCAAAAGTCCCCATATTGATATATTATATCACCATGTAAGCCTATAAAGCTCCACCTTTGAAGCTGCGTCACAATATATACAACTCCATTACCAAAGGGTTGATTGCGTCAGCCATGTGACAGGGGGATGGATATCTTACTGATGATTCGGAGTCTCCAAGAATGAGGGGATCTGGCTTACCCTGACCTCCCAAATAAGGATCCTACACCTCTGAAATCACTTGCGTGACAATTTCTGGGATCTTGGCACTCCTAACAAGCCCTGGTAAGATTCATCAGGAAAAGCTTTCACTCAAACTGCCTCTAATTGTAGGAAAATTCGTTTGGAAGAAGTATGAGGGATTCTTCAATGGCACGCCGAAGCTACCAAATGGCAGGATCTCAGTTATGGTCCCCTTGGACCATGAGCTCTTATTTGTTCCTTCTGATGGATGCAATGGTGATCCAGAGCAGTGTAGCGGACCACCCTCCAATCGATGTCTAGCTTAGGTGGACCCCCCACCCAGTAATAGTGACTATAAAGGATAATGGGGATCATATTAGGGTCCTCTTATATTCTTATTATACCACTGTTACTGGGTGGGGGGTCCTCCTCATGTCTAGCATCAAAACTGTAAGCCTTTGCAGGCCAAGTGTCTTGCTGCACAGGAAAGACGTTGCACGTCGCACACAGCCTACCTCAGCCTAAGGACATATAGCACGAATAATAGTAATAATAAAAGTCACAATAAGAAGAGTAGTAATAAGTAACAGTAATAGCAATAGTACCAATAATAGTGAAAACAAAAATCGTAACAACAATCATAGTAAAGATAAAACATATGTACACTCAAAATTGCAGGCCCGGGCTGTAGCCTTGGAGCTGCACTCTGTGGAGCCCCAAGGCCACACATCAGGCTCATTGTTCACCCTCCTTTCATCTTGGGAGCGTCAGCAGGGTCAGAGTTTTGCAGGTTGGTCTTGTGCAGCTCTTAGGACTCAGGACTTAGATGTTTTGCTGACTTGCTGAAGTCTTCCGACGTTGGAGGGAACTTCCTAATTTGTAAAACCAGAGTCGGCACCATGCTGGCCTCAGCTGACCGCTTTGGTCAACCCTATAGCCAAACATGCACGACTGGAGCTAATTGTAAGTAGATGACTCGCTTTCAAACACCCAAGGGTACACTTAAGGAAGCCTACGCCTGCACGTGGCCGGCTCGGCCAACCCTGGCAGCGTGTAGCCCTGGTCGCGTAGGTTTTGGCGGATGAGCTTCTTGTCGATCTTGCCACTACCCGTCATTGGGATGGCCTCCGCTGCATAGTGTGAAGGCACTGATGCTTGAAGCTTAACCCTCCGAATGGGAATCCGAAGTGCAATCCAAACACAAGACCAAGAACGTCAGGATCAAATAGAGGCATGGAGGAGATGTGTCAGAATGATGGGCTGTTGCAGGTGAGGTATGATTTCAGCGCGTGACTGACAACATATTTTGCGCAAGACTAGACAACTTCTGCTGTCAACACGCAGCACGCCCCAACAAAGCAACGCGGTGGACCCTGAAGTACCCATCTTCACTCTGAATTCTCATTGGTACTGGTACTAGCTCTATTTCTCGCAGTCGACAGAGCGGGTCTCCGAGCTTCCGAGCTCGACCCGTTTGGAGCAGGAAGACGATAGACATCTCAATGGCTGCATCCCCTAATATGCATATACATAAAGATAGATAGATGGATAGACAGATAGATGGATATACATTTAGATATTTTCTCCGCCTCAAAAGATTCATGTTAAGACGTCCTTGACTCTGGGTGCACATGCTTGAAAGTTAAACCATATTCTTGATAATTCCTAGGCCCAGCTCCCAACTAGGGGTGGGACTGTGAAGGATTGGTTTCAAGGCCTCTCAAATGAGGACGTCGTCGGGAAGCTGCATCTTGGCGAAGTTGCTCAAACAGTGGGATCGTAGCTTCTCCTCGGTTCAGCTTGAATCTGCCCAAGAAGCCCTGCAACCTGCATAGTGGGTTGAGGCCACCTCTGTGCCTAGGCCCTCAATATACCCCCTATACCCTAAATTAACGACCTAAATCAGTGACCATATGCCCCTATTTAAGGGTAGAAGGAAGGTCATGATACTTTATCTACATCCCACAACCTTCTGTTTCTTGGAACCTGGGCTTCTGGGGGAGTGTCGTCCCAGAATCTTCCCGCGGAGCAATCAAGGCCTTTGCGGACTGGATATTGAGGCCTGTAGTACTATAGCCTACCCCCAGGTATGACCATTTTCTAATCCTGAACCAACCCTAAAAGAGAAAACGCCCAACATCATAACAGTTTCTGAGCTCTGTAAGTATCTGCCCTAGACCGCTGCGCTCCTACATACAGCACAAGCGCTCAGCTGCGCGACTGAGAAACAAGGTTGCCTGCGCTCGAACCCTGGCTCCCGGTGGAGCCAGAGCACAAGCAATCGTGAAATCCTGAATCTTCAAGCCCAATACTTACCCTAGGGATGCAAGTACACAAATTATACCTACGTTGGGCCCTAAAGTCTGTACATATCACCTATACTGGGCTATTTGGGTCCTTAGGGTTACCATGCAGGTAACAACCTGAAAGCCGAAGCTCAAGCAAGTTCGACTTCACCGGGACTTCCGCCGTCGGTTGTAGCTTGACGATGGCCACTGGCCTGCTTTTACAGTTCGGGCTTAGGTTGTTTTTGGCGGCCAAGTGGCCTTGCTTCGCTGTGTCCCGACTGAAGTCTTTTGGGGTCTAGGGTTTGGGTCCTTTTTTTGTCAGATTCTGCGCTTCTGCATACTGCGATTGTAAGAGCCGGTCCAGCCTCTCCTCCCAACGAGGATGGTAGGCGGCCACCACAGCTGCCTGCGCAACCTGGCTTTCAGGCCTTGTATCTAAGGACGTCTACTTACCTCTTGTCTGTTAGGAAATTTGTGTGCCCTAGAAACAAGCATGGGATGGCTTTCAGGTTCTGCTAGCATTTTATGATGGTCCTAACCCTAGCAAGTATAGATGCATCCGTGTTTAGGGGCTCAGGTGCAAACATTCTTGAATGCCTAGGAAGTAATTTGAGTTCATGGGCGACAGGCCTCCGGCAAAGCGGCGATGTGGTTTTCCATGTCGATGGAAGAAATCCACTCACCACCCGACTTGATCACATCCTTGGAGCGGTCAGTGAGGACGACAGCGCCATCATGGTCGACCTTTGCCACATCCCCAGTGATGAGCCATCCTTTGTGGAATTTGTCGGCAGCATCTTCGTGAAAGTATTCACCGATTACCCAGGGACCACGGCAAAGTAGCTCCCCAGGCTGGTTGCGGGGTAGCTCCTCGTCCAAGTTCTCTGGGTTCACCACGCGGATCTCAAAGCCTTCGAAAGGAATAGCATTCAGGCCTTTCTGGGATGGGTGCGGTGGGTATGCACTGCTTAGTCGGGAGAATCTCCCCTCAACACACGATTCATACACATACGATCAAGTTCCAATATGACATGACACCAGGTATACTAAGAAACTACACAAGATACTACTTGGAAACCTGCAAACTCCGGCGAATCCTTTACAATCTACCCCGGAACCCAAACAACCAGAAATGACATGGTTACATCCAAACGAGCACTTTCTTTGGCACTAGGACCCTGATCTACAGAAAGTGGTTGCTTGGGAACACCTCTTTCCCTTCTGGCTTTTTGGGTTCCCAGGTAAGGCCCTCTGCATTGCTTCTTGGGGGGCTA
This sequence comes from Symbiodinium pilosum, assembly GCA_905231905.1. NCBI lineage: Eukaryota > Dinophyceae > Suessiales > Symbiodiniaceae > Symbiodinium > Symbiodinium pilosum. The sequence goes on from CAJNIZ010008535.1 coordinate 52,903, forward strand.
CGTATTCTAATCATATCAAACCCAAAAAGCAACTACATTGGAGGGTCCAGACACGCTCCCTTTGTGAACTTTTTGTGGATTTCTACAGGCCTGGCATGGGAAGGCCAGCCTTTGCCACGTTGCTGAGCAAGGTGGCTGGGCTGGCCGTCAAATCCTGATACTTGGCCACCTGCCCGCGTGGGAAATGGAAAAGCTGAGGGGGGCTACCAGCGGCTACCATTGCCACCATTTAGGTTCAGGGTTTAGGGATTGCTCTAGTCACGTGGAAAGCGGAAAAAGCTAAGGGGAAAGCATGGAAACTGTGGATTTAAAGGGATATATAGGGCTTAAGCTTTAGGGTTAAGT
>CAJNIZ010008535.1:53565-69377 GCA_905231905.1 Symbiodinium pilosum
ACATTGGGGAAACTAGGGGATCATTCTGGGGCTCCATGTTTTGGATCCTTTAGGCGGTCTGGGTTAGCGGCTCTTGGCGGATGATCTAGTGGTCATGTAGGGATTATATGGGGATTATGGGCATGCATTAGTTCCCTTCCGGGGGTTTCGGGCTTCAATGCGGGGGTGGAGGTACAGATAGGGGAAGGAGTCAAGGCATGTTCCAGGACCCTCTTGGAGGTTACTTAGACTGATGGTTAGGATCTTGTCAACCCAGCGCTGGGTACTTAAAAAAAAGGAGCCCACGAGGTGTCCTTGTACCAGTTCATGAGGGACACCGGTGCACCTGAGGGCACTTGGTGGGATCTTCTCTGCTTGATGGCATCCTGGTTTTTACGAAAGTTCACATATTGGGATAATGGAAAAGAAAATGGAAACTACAATAGTATATTGGGGTTATATAGGGATAATGGAAAAGAAAATGGAAGCTACTAGCCTCCTGACACCTCAAGGGGCGACCTGAAAGTAAGCCTCTTGAACGAGAAGGGTCTTTTTGGGCTCTCTCCAACGACTGACTATCCTCGAGCTCGGACAAGCTGGATCGTGGCACTGGGAATGAGCAACATGCCCTGTCAAGGTATGGGCCATTACCTAGACCCCAAAAGTAGGTAAAATAATTGCCCAAAATAGCCCAAAAGGCAATTATTTTATATACTTTTGGGATTCAGGTATGTGGTCTTGATCAACCCCTTGTTCTGTAGCATCCATCCAGTGGAAGGCCGAACAAACCAAAGCTGCCCCAACATACTGATAAGCCCTGCCCCAGCATTAGTAGGATATTGTTCTGATGCAGACACCGTAGAAGACCACCTGCTTGAGAAGCCCATGAACAATCTAGTAATATACTATAGTATACTATAGTATACCTCTAGTATACTATACTACACTATAGTATACCTATACCTATAATATACTATAGTATACCTTTAATATACTATGGTATACCTACAATATACTATAGCAAGCCTATAGTACACTATACTATACTAAGGTATATGGGGATAGGCCCAAAATACTGTTCCCAAAATGGGGGAAATCTATGTGGGGCCCCGTATTATAATAGAAACTCAAATATAGGACCCCGTATTGACAGTAATTTAGGACAATCCCCATTTCAATATCTCACGCTGGGGATTACCTGCGAGGCAGGCCTGCTCCACACCCACTTTCTCGATGGCGGCCTTCAAACCCTGCCAAACAACCTGAATTGCTGTTAAGGAACTTAATTTCAGTTACTATAATGGGTATGTATAACTGAATTCATGAATTTAAGTTGCTATATTGGGGAAACCATAATAATTACTATGTATACCCGTTATGGTATCTTAATTTAAGTTCCTGAACAGCAACCCAGCAACTGGCACGCCTGTGCTCAGCTGCACCTCCCAGTCAACGAAGCATTGAAGGAGGCTGGCTGGGTCCATGAAGCGGTTGTTCATGATCATGCGAGTGCCCAACATCAGCGCCATGAAAGGAACACCCCAACTGAGGACATGAAACATAGGGACAAAGGGGAGCACTACATGGGATCCCTTGAGACCCAGCGCGTCGGCCCCCACGGCTGCTATAGTATGCAGGTATGTCGAGCGGTGGCTGTATGCAGCTGCCTTAGGATTCCCTGTGGTGCCAGAGGTATAGCAAATGGCATGCAGCGTCGTCTCCTTGAAGTCTGGCCACTCGAAGGATGCCACACTGGTCGACACAAAGGCTGCCAAGTCCTGGACCCGCTCGGAAGGGATCTGCTGGGGAATCTTGAACTTTCCGGGCACTGCATCCTCACCAGCAATGACAAAGAGCTGGATGTCGCTCAAAATGGGTGCCTCCACCGCTGCGAGGAGCTTCACGAGATCGGCGTCCACAAACATGATCTGATCTTGGGCATGACGAATGCAGTAGGTCAAGTCTTTCGGCCCCAAGCGCAGGTTGGCTGTGTGCAGCACCACGCCGAGACACGCCGTGGCGTGGTATAGCTGCGTGTGCCATGCCGTGTTCCACATCAGTGATCCGACCTGACTTCCAGCCAGCAATTACTGTGCTTCCCCAACCTAAAGCTGGCATTTGTGTAGATTCGAGTTTAAGGCTGCACTCCTTTCACGCCTCTGGAATTGCGCACCGAAGTCTTTAACTGTTTGCAGAGATGGCGCGGCGCAGAGCCTACCAAACAAGTAGCTGCTGTTCCTTGCGAGCCCCTCCCACTCCTACCATTTTTAGATGTCCTCAGCCCATTAGCTCTGGATGCCCATAATTAAGCTACTCCAACTCCCCTGAAGGGCCTCTACTCTAGAACCTGGGTTCGTTAGGATACAATGATCCTTCACCCCTCTACCCTTCACCCAAGAGGGCACAACTGCTGGGCCTCCCGCCCGCGACCCAAAAGCCACGCCCGCGCGCTGCAGAGCGGAACCCAAACAGCGAACTTGAGCCTGGAGGGAACATAGCCAGTAATCGGCACGAAAATGCTAGCCCCAAAAGGTCCAAGCAGGTATATAAGGCCCAAATGGTTGCACATATAGCTACTTTAATTTAAGGCCCAAGTATATACTATATAGCTACATGGAGCCTTTGGGAGTATACACATGTACGTTAGAATCTAATGGGCTCTGAGGCTGGGTTTGGGAGGCCATGCGGAACTTTGAGGCTGGCAGCGAGTACATAGGTATACTATAGTATATTATCGTATATCTAAGGTATACTATAATATAATATGTTATAATATTAGGCACATTATGGTACATTATAGTAATTATAATGCATCATGAACTTTTTCTGAAGCAGCAGACAGACAGACAGACAGACAGACAGACAGACAGACAGACACAAGGACGGAAGGTAGAATGAGGACTAGACCTAGACGGATTCCAAACGTTGGGCTTAACACGCACGGTAAGCGTCACAAACTTCCATCGGGTTCGGGTTACCTTTACAGCGGAACGGATGGCACCTCGTGGTCGCGGAAGGTGATGATGTGGTAGTCTGTTGCCAGCTTCGTCACGATGAGGTTGTCAGGCTGCACGGCCGCACCTCAACGTGGTCTCATCTGACCTAGCCTAAAAAACATTAGCTTCATCATAATTGTGGGGACTTTTGCAGATGTAGCACCGATGGTCGAAACAGCTTCTCTAGGAGTGTGCAATGATGGGGTTCCATCGGTTGAGCCGTGGACTTGCCAAATTGCCAGGGCTGCAGCGATAGTGTAGACAGCTTTGCAAAAGGCCATGTACAGTACTATCAACACCCTGAGAGCAACGCGGGGGCCTGACTCTCCGTGCCCTTCAGCCTACAAGCCCAAGACCAAGTTACCATGGTGCTTATCACTCATCATCCTTTTCATAGTTAACACTGCCCACACTACTTAAATGCAGCAGACATGATGTAGATGCATGTGTTGAATGATCCCCTGGGCCTCGGCTCAGAAGCTTCTGGAGCAAAAGTTGCTGCTGATCCCGCGGGTTCGCGTTGTTGCGAAGCTGTGGCAAGCAAGGCAAACAGTCCATCATGGCTTCGACTGCGCGGCGAGAGGACTTTCTCTAACTGCCGAGCAAAAATGCTCCGAGGATGCTCGTGCAAAGGCCTGGTTTAGGGGTTTAGGGGCTTAGGGTTTAGGGGTTTAGGGTTTTAGGCTACGCATTGGAAAAAACTTTGCAAGGTGTTTGTAGAGTAGGAACCTTTCAATAATGGAGGCCTTGATAATTGGAAGCCTGCTGCTCAGTGATTGTGTCCTACAGCATCGCCCCAGTTGAAGCTACAGCAATGCATCAACTTCGTAATTAGACTGCGTAGGCTGCCTTTGGACTTCCAGGCCTCCACGGCTTGGTTTTCACGCTCGGATGTACAAAAGGTTTGCTTCCTAGGAAAGGTGCAGTTAGAGGACTCTCCCTTCAAGTGCCACGATGCACTGCCGCACCACGCACACGCCTCCATCAGTAACTCCAGTATAACCTCCCTGCGTAGTTCAGAACTCCGCTGTTTCTGAGGATCTGGCATTGACAATGCTTTCCTTGGATTTTGGAGGGTGGGCACAGAAAGATCACTGGAGCAAGTTTTGCCACCTCTGCGGCCAATGAATGCATTATAGTGCTGATGGCCTTTATCACCACCTTTCACGTTAGGACGCAAATGACGATGATCAGGAGCGTTAGAGCTGACAGGACAAACACAGGCAGACAATCAAATATATTCGGAAAGATACAAACCAAGATGATGGGTGTAAAGGCGCTCACCACATCATGCGTCCAGGCAAGAGTCTGCGCAGAACGATTTTGGTAAAGCCTCACTTCAAGCCCATGAGTCACCTAGGAGAATTGCCAAGTGGTGTTGCTACAAGTATATGAGCTATAGTCTAAACTCCTAGTATCCCCCTTAATATCCATTATATTAGCCCCCCATATATCATCCCCTATATAGCGCCCATTCAGGAGTTTAGAATATAGCTCATTTAGTTCCAGTTCCGTAGCTACTGTGTCTTGGTAGCTCTCATAGGATGGGAATTCGTCCTGCAACGGCCCAACCCCGCAAAACTCAGACTCGTGAGGCCGAACCCACTGTAACCATATGCCCCGAAACCGTGAGCCACAAAACCTCCTGCCCCTTGAGTTGCCGGTGGTTAGTAGGGAATATAGGAATGGAACTTGGTGATTCAGTACCACGACAAAGATCTACTCCGTCGTTCCCCAAAAACCGAATACCACAGGAACTTACACTTTTACCGCTTCCACAAGCAGGTTGAATCAGGCAAGCTTCCAGGGGGTTCAACTCAGCCTCTGTCGCCATGACCTCCGGATTGCGGAGCCTTGGTGGATAGCCCTGAGGGTCCCAATACACAAGCATTGGGTACCAGAAACCTCCTGATTGCAGTATTCCCCCCAATATTTGGAATTACTTGGGCACTTGGACCCTTGATACAGCTTGTCAGCGGATTCCGACGAAGGTGTATACAGCATCTTATTCTTCTCTATGGGGGCATGCCAGCACGCAGCCCATGAGGGGATGCGTCGTGGCTTCGCCCCGGCGCGGGCTCGGGTTCATGCATGGTTGGTGCCCACAAGGACCAGAGTACTGGGAATTGGATGCTCAAAAGCGCTTGACTAGAACGATCATGCACTCCATCGTACTCAACCTAGGAGCACCTTTGCGACAAGATTCTTTTGTGGAGCATACCTGTGCTCAGCATTCGCGACAAGGGTATGTAACAACAGGGCGCGACAAAGAGGCATGTAACAAGGAGTGTGGGGGGGGCCCGCGGCAAGACGGATTTTTCATCCACAGCCATGATAGGTCTAGGGGATAGTGAGATAGTGCATGATGATGGCAACTGATGGGAAAACTTGCCGCCATGGAGAGCTTCACAACCCACATGAGCAATTAGGGAGGAAAGCAATTTTAAGCAAGGGAAATCTGTGGATCCTATAAACAAAGTCTGGTGAGTGCTATGGAGCGAAGCCCCGAAGCAGGCTCTAGTGGACGGCGTACAGCATGTAGAAGAAGAAGAAGAAGACAAAGAAGAGGAAGAGAGAGAGAGAGAGAGAGAGAAAGAGAGAGAGAGAGAGAAAGAGAGAGAGAGAGAGAGAGTGGTTGTTGTGCTTGTTGTGCTTGTTGTGCTTGTTGTGCTGTGTAGCGTGAGAGGTCAATAAAAGGGGTAGGTCATGCTAAGGAACGACAATGAACGACACACACGCTGTTCTACCAGGATGTCTGCAATTTATCTCAAAAGACATGTCTGTGAATCAAAAAGACTGGGATTGTAACATTCCGGAGCATAGGCTGGTAAGAGAATCTCCTGGCTTGCGACACAACAGAAGCACACTTGCCGCCTCAAATCACAGATGCTTCGGACCGGCTTGCAGCGTCTGCTGCTCATCAGTTCTGAGGCTTGCGACTGGCGGCGCTTTACGTTTGGATCCTTTGGGGTTGAGATTTCCACAAGTTCTCAAAACAAAAGGCGAGCGGCTCAATGGCGGCACAAAGGAGCACTGCATCTAGCTGGGCCAGCTTGTCCATATCCTGCAAGAATTGAACACGCTGGGAGACTGCAGGGACCTAGGGACTATGCGGGATTCTGCATCAATATGTTGGTCCTTTTTGGGGTCTAACCTTGGGGATCCTCCTAGTTCGGGGACTCTGAAGCACTTCCAACCTCCAGTATGTTTGTGCAACTTGCTTACTAGTTCTTAGCCGGGAAGAAGGGAATATAATCCCTGTGTAAACCCTGTATAATGCATTCCCATATTCCTTACTCAAACCCCTGTAAGATACATTTCTCCAATTTGGAGCTCCAAAAGATTTCACCTTGAAATGTATGTGTTCTTCTTGTTGTTACAAACCTGCGTATTCATGAAACATTCTTGAGTTGTACAACTACCCGGCATCCTTTTTGCTTGACCGAGCTGTTGCCATTGGTGTATTCTCCTCTCATCATTGTTTTCCAAGTTCTGGACCTTATGGTTATGTTATCCTTTGTTTCTCTTGCTTTCATTGCTCCAGACGAAGCCTTGCACCTTGCTGCACGTCAGGACACAAATTGCACAATCCTTTTGCGCCTTGCGCAGGGTAATTTTGCGCCCACATTTGCTAGTTTCCGCGTGTTGTCCGGTAATACTTGAAGAGGAAACGGCCGCTGCTAACACCGTCATCAACTGGCCCTAGACCACTGTAATGAATGTATGTGTGTACATATATACACACACATTCATCCAATGTTATCAATGATGTAATCCCCGCACCCCCGAAAGAGCAACTTTCCCCGTGAGGTGCCATTAGATGTTCACGGACAGCTCTTAGGTGGTTGATTGCTAGGGAGGCTTATACGCAACACTATTGATATGACCTTGTTGTAACTTGTGCTTTCCCTACCTGGCAGAAAACACCCCTGATCCTGCGATGTCCATGGACCCAAACACTAAGGCTTTATGGCCCGCAAGCAACTCAAATTATGGTACTTGGGACCCGACGCCCCAATAAGGTATCCTAAACCCGAAAACCTATGCGCCCTAAGCCATACACCTTAAGCCCTAAGCCCCAAACCCGACATCATCCCTAACCCTAACTTCCCACCCACCCTAAACCCTTTTCGGTATATGAAGCCCCGTGCCTCCCCGCCACCGCGCTCGCGATTTTCAGGCGAAGGCTTCGTCTTAGCCAGGGCCCAGGCCTCAGGACTCTGGGGATCTAAGGAAGAAGTTTATGAGGTTCCTAGGGAAGAAGGGAATATGATAGGGAATAGTAAGGGAATATATTTTAGAGGGGTTATATGGGGAATATATTGCTTTCTTCCCTACTAGCAACCAGTAAGGTAAGTAGATACAGGCGCAATTACCTGCAACCCACTTTTAAAGTACACTTGGACTTGCGATGACACTGGGGCTGTTCCCAATTCCAGAGGCTGCTGTTCCAAATTCCAGAGGCTATGGAGCCAGACAAATTATGGCAGAAGCCTGATCCTAACTTCAGGTTCCCGGAGCCCATCTCAACAGAACTCATCTACAGTGCTCGGCTCCTGGGATAGGCACAGCAACAATCCCTATCGCCTTTAGAACACTGCAGACCCTCCATGTATGTGTCTGAAGCTGCAATGCCCGGGACACGCCCGTACCCGTCAACTACATACATCCAGGCTCACCCCATTCACCGCAGTCAAGGTCACACCGAAGATCCAGGCAGGATCTGCGAACTGCACCAAACTCACCAAGTTCTACTGGTGCCCTAATCTCGCTTCTTGCCGCCCGGATTATGACGCCATCCTTATTCTTATTGTCGCTGCTGTTATTATTCTGTGTGTTCTTTTTCTTGTTCCTTGTCCTTGTCCTCCATCAATATTGCTACAAACAAGATGCCTGCTAAAGACAGATCCAGCTCAACCGAAGGCCGCGCTCGTAAATTCTGAGCGTTGCGGAGTGGTGGAAGCTGAGCCAGCAGGGGACTTCAATCACGGCTTCGGGGTGTTGATTTGCTCTTCAGGGTCCAGTGTGTCAGCTTCAGGGTACAAGCTTTGCCAAGTCCAGAGCCAAGAGTCTGGAACACTCTGCCGAAACTTTAGGGTGCTGGACTTTGCATTGAATAGTGAGCATGAGGATGTTGGCTTGACAGGAGACGGCGCCGGGCCCGAATCTTTTCCAACACATGCCCTTAACACATGCAGCACACCAGTTCATTCTCTGGATATATCTTTTACATGAGCCCTGGACTAAAGTCATAGAATATTCCTTAAAGATCCCACCTAAACCTCGTATACATCCCGCTATGAGTCCCCCAAACCTAACTTTCGTCCGTGGCTCATATCAAACTGTAGCGTGCCTTGCAGCCCAGTCCGTCATTCCCAAGGAGTCCTATTGCTGATGTTGTACCAGTTTAGGGTTTATGGGTTTAAGGTCTAAGGGTTCCTTGACAAGCAAGGACAGTGGCCTCTGCAATGAGGAGCAACATCATATGGGGGCTGCTGAAATTATGGCCCGTTTTTGGGCCCCTGTCATAAAACGGCCCAACATGAGGCCGTAACTTTCACAAATCCGCATCTCATGCAAACAAGCTCTTGCAATGATATTGTCCGTAAGCTCATTTTTCAACAAGAAATGCTAACCGTAGTAGCGACAGTGGCGCGAACGCTGAAATTAACATCAATGACCACACATGAGGACACTGGCAATTATCCCATTATATACAAACCTTGTCCCCGTTTAATGTTCCATTTTCTTTTCCATCCGGTTCACCATCATGAGGGGCAAAAGGCAAAGTCCAGCTAGAGGCAGTCTTGATCCTCAGGGTACCCATGCTATACGTGTATAAGAGGTACAGGACCATATGTGCGGTAATCATCCCTAATATAACCGCAGTCTCCATTTCATTGTTGATTTTATTCTGCATTCTCAGGGTGACATTCCCAACGCCCTTAATCCCCATATATGAAGGCCCCAAAGCTATAACCCCTATGAAATCCCTAAGTACACAGCGAACCTGGGACAAATTATCTAGGCCCCTAAACCCTAAAGCCTAAACCCCAAACCCTAAACCCTAATACCTAAACCCCAAACCCTAATACCGGACCTAAACCCTAAAACCTAAACCTTATAACCCTAAAACCTAAACCCCAAACCCTAAAACCTAAACTCTAAAACCTAAACCCTAATACCCAAACCTAAAACCTAAACCCTCATATATTATACTAAGGCCAGCCTCGGGAACTGGGATGTCCATGGCCTCCAAGTCGGCGAAGAGCTCAGCCCTTAGGCGGTGGAGGGGTCAAAGGATGGGGATGATATGGGTGGTTGTCAAAATTATGGTCCCTTGTTGGGTACCCTAAATATTAGGGGCCGTACTATAATAGGGACCCCAAAAGGGACCATAATTTTGACAACTACCCATATAGGGTTGAGGGTTCAGGGTTTAGGGTTCAGGGTGTAGGGTGTGAATCAGTGGACGCGGGGTGTGCGCCTTTTCTTTACATATAGGGGGGCACACCCTGCCGCGAGCTTGCGCAGTGGGTAGTCCCACTCCACCCAAGCCAACTATGCTCAAGGGTTTAGGGTTCCTACCCCCAACCCGTAGCAAGGAGGGGTTCTGGTGTTCACTCACTCCTCGTCACGCCGCCATTCTCAAGTTTTTGGACTTTAGGAAAAGGATTTGAGCAACGGATAGGTGTAGCGGAGGCCTTGGCCGGTCTCAAGCATGGATCTCTTGAGGGGAAACACTCTTGCTCTACAGGGATGAGGCTCCTATAAAGCCTTTGCAAGCCTCTGGCGAAGTTCCCGTGGAGGTAAGAAACGCTGCACTGAAGGTGGCTTTATCCATAGGATCAAACGGGACCCAACTCTTGTAGAAACACAACCAATGCCAAAACATCCGAACGTGAACCCCGCCAGCACCTCACGAGTGCATACAGCAGCAAGTTGTAGGTGCTCGGCAGAGAGCACGATTGCTCTCGCCTGGTCGGGAATTGGGGTTTCATGAGCTATGTGTCAACAACAATGATACTTAAACTGCACTCATATTGGACAAGTAAAGCACGGAGTTTCGGGATAGCTGGCTGCTGCAGTACAGGTCAAGAGCTCCATGGTTTAGGCTTGCAAGGTTTCAAGACCCTTCATCCTGAATACCAGGGAGTGGGGGATGAGACTGTACAATGAAGTCGAGCTGTTCGCGAACCGCAAAAATTGAAGCAAGATCTAGACATTACACCATTCCGGTTTTGTGTTAATCTTTCTCCTTGAAGAATGATTCAAGTTACCCCTTCGCTTTACGTGCTTTTAGAACTAGATCACTCAACGACTAGCAGCTGAGGCGCAGCAGTTTTCCCGTCAGTCGGTTAGAGAATCCAAGAATTTGGCATTCTGACCCAACATTCTCCGCGCTACACAGGATATCACGACTGTTTGGCTGTTGACTCTAGGAAGAAACGCAAAGAAAGCTCGTATGTCAATATGTCTGAACTGTAGATTCCTATAGACCTCCGACCAGACTAGGCCCACCCCCTCAGGCACCAAATCAAAACCTGGGCCCTGCGCTGCATCCTGCCATAGACCTATAGTCCCCCTCATGTAGATGGAATATGGCTTTGGGTATGTTACAATAAGATCTCCATATATCCCATATTCTATCTACTGAAGGGGGACTATACTAACTTACAGTGGGTGGAGGAAATCATGCTTTACCTGATCTACGCTATACCCTCTGTTTCACTGTGTTTGGAGATCCTACCTGGCATAAAGGTTTGCCTCATGAACTGTAAATCTCCCCTGGAACCCACAAACCCCAACCTCAGGCCTCTGCTTCCATTTACAAGACCCACCAGTTGTGTTGCGAGGTCATTCAATGCGACAGATTGCAATCCCTGAGAGTACAAATACTCAATTATCATATACTTCCTAAAGCCCTGTACAAAAGGTACGAGTAACAAAATCCAAAGTACCCAATTATTGGGTACATGTACCCTCGGTGCTGCCAGTACGAAAAAGCCTGCATAAAGAGAATGGATTTGGATCAATCAAGGACCCTCTTAGGATCCAAGACTTACACAAAGGCATCTATGTCAATCTGCACAGGGACTCAGTTGGACCAATATGCTTGCTACAGGATAGTTTCCTTAAGTAGGAGGAGGCCAGTAAAGATCCCAAAATACTATAGTCATTATGAATGATAGGGACCCCTAATTTTGGGAAACCCCTAAACCCTAAATCCACCTACATAACCCCTGCAAACCCCTTTACAGGTACTCCTAATTTGGGGGGCCACCATATAGATCTGAAGCTGCCTCGACTGCCGCAGGAAGTTGGCTACAAAGATCGTATCCAAAGCAGATGCAAGCTGCTCCTGGGATTTAGGACTTAAGGTACAGCTTTTAGGGAAGTAGGGTTCAAAGTTTGGATGTAGTAGAGGACTTCGGTGTCTGAGGTTTTAGGGTTTATGGTGCTCAGAAATCAGATTTTCAGGTGGACTAGCCTGCCATTGGCCTTCTCGAAAAAGTTTTCAGGATAACGTTGAGAACTCTGGAAAGTGCATTCCAAATGCTTGACCAACAAGAGTGGCCACAAGAAGGAAAGCAGCGTAACAACAACATGAGTGATGGACATGGCATGGTCATGACACTTGATATCGAATATGCACCCTCATCACCTCAAGTGCATTAAACCTGCCAATGACCAATCTTGAAGAGGGACGTCCTTTCCAAGTCTTCTGCTAATGAGCTGGGGAAAGTTGAGTCCTGTTGCTCGTCACAATACAATACCTCGATTCAAGGTTATGAAGTGGCCTGCATCCTCAAATTCATCGAGACAATCTCTTTCAAGTTAAAAGATGTGAAAAATCAGCTGCATATGGATGCCGCCGGCTTAACATACAGATTATATCTGCGAGTTTAGTAAGCGTACAGAGAGGGAGCCCGATTTGACCCCTGAGGTGGTGGGACCCTTGCTTCCAGAAGAAGCATGCCCAACTTTGCCAATCGCCACACTATCCATATAGTGTATTCCTACACAGTCAATAAACCATAGATACTTCACACGTCAGAAGTATCTGCGTATTCTGTATACATACGCATACGAGGTAGTTTCCCCAAATAGGGGGGGACCCCAATATAGACCCTAAAAGAGTCCTTCTTTTATTGGTACCCCTATGTACCCCTACAAGGTACCCCTAATGTTGGGAATCCCCCGGAATCTGTCATATCTAACCACCTACAGAAGCTTGTGGTGCATCTAAGCGCAACAAATGTTTCTGGGCTCGCTGCATTGGGCTGGATCTGAGGTGGTGTCCTTGCAGTTCGGGTTTAGGGTTTAGGGTTGGGAATGCAGAAGAATAAAGAACTGCTATTCAGGTATATGAGGTACTCCTCACCGTATATGTACAGGAACCTAGGACCATAATAATTACATATTCAAGGGGTCTAGGACCATGATGATCTATACATAAGGCATCTAGGGCAATAATGTTGGTAAGTATTTAGGTCTTATAAATGCATGACAGAGGGCGGCCCCTCTTCTTGAAGCAATATCCCTTGACAACCGCTGGCCTAGCAAAGAGCAGGAAGTAGCAGGTTGAGAATCTAGCCAAGGGGAAGAGATCGCAAAGGTGTTCATGCTCACGCTCAGGTCGCCTGATTCTCTGGCTCTGTGGCTCTCAGTGTTCTTCAAACAGTGCGGGTGAGATGGCTCAGGAAAGTCAAAGTTAGGATACTGACTAAGCCGAGGAGTAGGACTTCCGGTCAGCACTGGGAGTTTCCTCGATCGCTTTTAAAGCGCCAGCACAGCATGACACAACTTCAACATGAGGCGTCTGAGGACCTGGCAGAGGGCTATCCACCTGTGAGTAGTGGACCTGGGTCTGTATGCAGCTCAGCAATCAAATTGGGCTTTGGATGGTCAGGTACTGAACTTGCTTTCAGAATTTCTTGTGAGGGCTTCCGTGTTGTGCTCGCAGGGCCGCATCAGACTGCTGTGCAAGTGGTTTAGAGCCGATAAGCGGTGGTAAGCGCGTATTTTCCAGCAGAACCAACAGAGCAGTATTGGCATTGAGATCATGCCCTAGCTCATGTTGATCAACAAGCCTGACCCGTATGAGCCGTAGTCTAAACTCCTAGTATCCCCCTGAATACCCCCTATAGTAGTCCCCTATATAATCGCTTCTATAACCCCCTTCAAGGAGTTTAGATTATGGCTCATATTGCGAGCACCATGCATCACAGCCTTAGCATGTCGAAGCAATCTTTCGCATGCTCCAAACTCACTTAGCATGCTTCTGGGTAGCTGGAGGCTGGACTTTGGGCGTGTTATCTTGGATAAGCAGAGGAAGCCGGTCTACTAGCTGACTAGCAAAGTTGGTTGCCCATGTGAACTATAGTCCGTACTCCTAGTATCCCCCTTCATAAGCCCTATAATAGGAACCCTATTATACTCCCCCCCCTTTAAGAAGTTTAGACTACAACTCATGAAACTATGGCCCATCAGGTAAGTGCTGGACACTGCGGTTGGGGTCGCAGGTGGACACGTACCTCAGGCCATGCGCTCCGAGGATGCCGGCAGCTGCCGTGATTTTTAATCCTCCGCTTGGGGAAGAAGTTCTCCAGTACACACAAAATGCAGCAGACCACGTAAGGGTTTCCTAAAATTTGGGGTACCTTTTTGGGGGTCGATATTGGGGTCCTCTTCTTAGGGGAACTAGGGCGTAAGCCGTTGAATTTGGAAATGCGGGGTGCGTGCGTCAGAAGACAGTGTAGTATAGCTTGCAAGGACACGGGTGCAGAAAGTGCGGAACATTCAGGGTTGTTCAGGCTGAGGTCCAGCCAAGTCATTTAGATTATTGGGGTTATAGGGATAATGGAAAAGAACATGGAAACTACTATATTGTACTAGGGCCCTCTCAGAAGAAACCAGACATGAACCTCCTGAGACCCTCGAGCTTTAAGCCTCTAAATGGGAAGCCCCATTAGGGTTTAGGGTTTAGGGTTTCTACTCCAGCATGGCAGTTCTCCCCACAGCAACAGCAGTAGATATCAGACAGGATGCCGAAGCCCTGGTACGGCTTGTGAATTCACAGGACAGGGCTATTACTGAAACTCTATAATTCAACAGTAGCTTCGTTCCACGGACCCTAAACCCCAAACCCCAAATCCTACGCCCTAAACCCTAAATCCTAAAATCCCAAACCCTAAATCCTAAACCCTAAAATCCCAAACCCCAAGTTTCATGGGAGCCCAGGAGAAGGGCAGGGCTGCAGCCTATCCGATCCGTACCTTTTGCAGCCCGAGCAGCTCTAGGAATGCTTTGTGTGCCTTCCCCAGCGCCCGGTACAGCTGATCCGCAATGTCCTCAGAATCGGTTATATAGAGACATTATCCCCTTAGAATGGAGAATAGAATGGAAAAGAAAATGAAACATGCAATGGAAACTGGGGTTTAGGGGGTATATATTGGAGTTATATAAGGATAATGGAAAAGAAAATGGAAACTACTATATTATAAATAATAGGGTATATATTGGGGTTAGAGTCCCCCTTAAGTAGATAGAATATGGGGTACATGGGGATCTTATTATGATACAGGAGGACCATGTAGATCTGACTGTTGTCGGCTTCATTCCCTTGCAAGCGTGTGGCTCGACACCACTTCTACCTAACTCACAGACAGCAACACCTCTAGGACGTCACTTGGTATTTATCCATAAGGCCAGCAAATTTACAAAGATGGCGACGCCCTGATCCTACTCAGTATAACCAGAGTTACGATCGGACGCCCCCTAGCAAGTCTTGATAGCAGGATGTGTCGAAACATGCGTCCCCCAACCCGCACATGTGTGTATGTCTTAAATATAAACACATACATAAACAACACACACGCGCGCGCAAATATTGATTGACCTGAAGCTACCCGCCGGTGTCTGGCAGTTTTGCAGGCCTTGGGAATGTTCATGTGTCGACGTGTCTTCACTGGGAACGTCATCAGGATCCCTTATTCTTTCTTGCGCGGCAGCAGTTGGAGCTTTGGGTCAAACTTGTTAAACGCGTCAAGATTGGGTCCTGGCGGTTGCTCGGCCAAGTTTGGCAAACGTCTTAGGAAACGCTGCGAACGGCGAAGCATAGATGGCAAGTTGTGAAAGGGCCTCTGGCCCTGGCCGCCTGCCAAGCGATGCTTCTTGATCACGATTGGTTGCCTGATGAAGTTGACAAGTGGCATGATCCTGCTGGAGTTAGTTGGCATGTTGATTATGCATGTCCTTTTGCTGTTGGTCGTCTTTGGGAAGCGCTTGCCGAATCCATAGCTAGAGAGCAGTGGAGACGTGTTGGTGAGTCTGCGCAGTTTACTGGCGTTGCCAAGGGTGTTGATTTCACTGTGCCTAAAAGGATTTTGAAACAAGCTCGCCGAAGAGGTGACAGCAGAACTGCCTGCAGCGTCAGTCTTATTCTGCAAGGGCACCTCTTTAAGCTAGCCGAGCTTTATGAGACTTGCCCTTTTTGCGAAGGCCCTATGACCTTGCATCATTGGTTGCTTGAGTGTCGGCCCGTTCTTGATAGAGTTGAGGCACATGTTGATCCTAAGTGGGAGGCTTTTCTGCGTGAACCTGGAGACCAGGCGTGTTTCTGCAGGGCTTGTCCTGTCCCTGTTGGCCAGACGTCACAAGTTGCGCTGCCAAGTGAGGACCTGGTCTGCACTGGAGTGTTTGAGGTCTGGCCTGTTGTGACCGATGGTCTGTTCTTTGGTGGTGATGCCTCCGGCGGCCCGTATACCAAGGATGCTAGAATCAGGAAGGTTAGCTACGCTGTTGCTGCTGTCAAATGGGACGATGTCAGCCAGG
>CAJNIZ010008535.1:69477-99679 GCA_905231905.1 Symbiodinium pilosum
GTCAAATGGGACGATGTCAGCCAGGCTTGGGCTTGTGTTGGCACTATGGTTGCCGATGTCGACCGGTTGTCCCAAACAGTTCCCTATGGAGAAGCTGCGGCCCTGCGGTTGTGTCTGCAAGCTACCGTTGGTGATGTCGTTTTTGCCACTGATGCCTCCTATGTGTTTCAGCACGCGAGGCGGTTGTTTGCTGGGGGCCCTTCGGTTGCCACCAGCCACCCGACTTTGTGGCAAGACATCTGGAATGATAGCAGTGAACGCTGTGTCAAGGTGTTGAAGGTTAAGTCGCACCTGTCCAAGGAAGCATTCCTCCACAAGTTCGGCCATGAACATCTTTGGATGCATAAGGCCAGTGCTGTGGCTGATGAACTTTGCTCTGACCGTGCGAACACAATGGTACATGCGAATACTGATATCATACACCGTTGGGTTGATGAGAGGGCGCGCAGGTTGTTGCTTTGGCAGGTTGCTGTCCTCAATAGCGCCCAAACGGCCCAAAAAACCCAAGGCTGCTCATGGTCGGAAGCTGGCCTTTTTCGAGTCCTTATCTAGTGATCGCAATAGTGGACATGCCTGGCAATTGAATAGTTCCAGGGCTGAATGTACCTGCTGTGGGCTCAGACTGTCACGGGCGCTCACCCTGGAACGTGCGCAGCAGCTCAGTAGTCGCCTTTGTCTCGTTTGGGGAGGACCCCGGGCACTACTAGACTGGCACGTGCACCCTTCTCATGTTTTTGAGTTCCATCAAGGCCCGTGGTGTTGCAGGAAGTGCCGTCGAAGAGGGCCCTTTAACTTCAGGCGCCGCTGGCAAACTGTTTGTAAGTAGCGGGTGTGGCTCTAACAGCTCGGCTGTGGTTGTTCGGACAAAAGGACCCGTTATTCACCCGTAGGCCTGAGGCACGCTTGTTTTTTCATTGTGGATTGCAATGCCATGAATTGGCGGGAATCGATGTGTCGAAGAAAGGGCACGAAGCTAGTCATTGCTACGACCTGCTGAAGGCATATGCTTCAGATGAGGATCCTTGGAGTATCTGTGCTTCTCCTAGAGCTTTCTGCGCGAGCATGTGCAGGTGGGAAGCTATGTAGGGGTATCTAATTTTGAGCTGGTGAAGAAGCACGGAGCTATAAGCTTCACAGACCCGTCGCTGTGCATAGTCGTTCATGTACCAGGCCGCCTGGAAAGAGTTGAGGTGCCCCGCTTCGAGGCGGCGCTCCTCTTCTTTTCTCAGCTGTTCGCGCAACTTTTCTGTTGCCTGCTGAGAATTCAATGCAATGGCCTCTGCCATCTGCATCTTCCCGCGAAGGTCCTTGACTTCTAGGGTTAGTGTTTCTATCTGCTGCTCCCAGCTTTCTTGTTTGCCACTTGTTCTTGAGGTGTGCTCGAGCAGAGCCCCGAGAAGTTCCATGGTGGCCTCCTGCGATTTCATTGGCACTTCTGGTTGCATCACCTTCTCTGCTTCGGGGAGAAGCATTCGCTTCACTTCCGCTTGACACTCCTCCAGTTGGAAGCGAAGGTCCTGTGTGGCAGCTTGCTCATGCACGAGCATGGCACGGGCCTTATCCAGTTCGCAGCGAAGCTTCTCCATCTCAAAATTCTGTTCTGTGAGTTTGTCCTGCAGGGTCTGGTCGGCTTTTGAAATGTTAAGGCGGTTGCTCAGCAGAGCTCCAAAAAGCTCGTCATGAGCCTGCGACTTCTGGTTGCGTGCCATACTCTGCTCTGCCTGCTCGCGCAACTGCTGCCGAAGCTCTTCGGACTTCCTCTGCTCGTGCTCCAAGAGGCCGTTGGCCCTCTCTAGCGCATCGCCAATCTCGCCAACCTGCTTCTCTAAGGCCTTCACAGCACTTGCCATCTGCATCCTGTCGTTCAGGAGCTCGCCCAACAAATTAAACTCTGCTTGGCGTGCAGCTTTCAGCTGCCCCTTTGGTGCCTCATGCTGGATTGCCTTGTTCTCAATCGGCCCCCTCGAACCCTTTGCAATCTCTTGCGGCTCCTCTTTGAGGGCCGCAAATGGTGGGTCGGGCTTCATCGTCGAACACTTTGGCTCGCAGAGCCATCTTGCAGTCTGAGCAAATTTGGCCTAAACATCGGCCATGGGCGCCTTGGGCGCAGGGGTGGCGCCCCAGGTCTCCCCTAGTAACATGAAGAACTTATCCAATGTTCACACAACAAATGTTGACTGTCTCTTGCCTGTGAATGCGTGTGTTCAGCTGTGGCTGTCGAGAGGCTTGAGCCATGCAATTAATGAGCGTCCTGCTGGCCGATCATGATACCTAGAAAAGACCTCCAGTTTTTCCTGAACGTCAGGATTCCGTACCATGAAGAATGGAAGATGGTCTTAGGCCCTCGGACGGGCCCAAAATACTTACCAGTATCAGTTTTAGATCTACTCGAAATGCCCTGTGATTGTGATATAACCATACAAAGAATCTGGGATCACAATGTTGGTCATCATCTTAGGTCCCTACCTTACACTTGCTTCTGGGGGCTTACCTTCTGGGCAGACCTCGCAGACCTCGCACCAACAAGGGAATCTGAGAGGCTGAAAACAACCATCCCCAACATAAAGCAATAGCGGCAAGAAGTGGCCCCCGAAATGACTCCAAAGACCCCCCCCCCAAACGACGACTTGTATAAATTCCGAGGAGCTCCCATGCAAATCAACTCATACGTCGCTGCCGAGGATTGGGCATCGAGGACGCTCTCGAGGTGAAGGTGGGCGCCGATGTTCTGTTGCACCTGCCATGATAAGCAGGAACGAAGGCAGCGGCGGCTACGGAGGGAGCAGCAGCAGTAGCAGTTATAGCACCAAGTAGCAGTAGGAGCAAAGGCAACATCCAGCCGTCCAGCAAGGAGAGCTACCTTTCCATGAACAACTCCAGACCCACATGTTGCAAGCCTGAGGTCACCTCAGCCTAGCCAGCAGTCTACCTTGAACGCTTTGCCGCAGACCTGAAATCCTTGTCCCCACGCTTCTGGGTTGCTGTTAAGGAACTTAAATTAAGTTACTATAATATTGGGGAAACCCTATTATTTACTATATATACCCATTATGGTAACTTCATTTAAGTTCCTTATCTAACAGCAACCCAGGCTTTGGCGCCTTTGTATCAAAGAGGTCATCGCACTCGGCCTCTGCGCACTGCTGCAGGACCTTAGAGGGGACGCAATAGAGCGTCTGCGCCACTGGCAGCATGCGAAACTACATGAAGCTGCCGCTGCATTTGAGCAAGAAGATGTGGGGCTTCCATAAGTTAGGGGTCCTTTTTTGGGGGGGTCTCCATACTAGGGCTTCTAATATATTTGGCGGGCGCCCAGTTTCCACAGCAGCATATGCGAATAAGAAGTTGGGCTTCTCTTGCTTCTGCTGCACTTGCAGCAGCTACTGCACTAACCTGGCGACTGACAATGGTCTGTAGGACTCTTAGCTGAGGCCTAATTAAACCCTAAACCCTACTGGCCAACCAAAAATGCAGGAACAGCATTCTTGAAGATGCACGGCAGGACTGCTGATCATTATGAGGCTCGTTGGGCAAGAGCAGCAGACCGAGACTGACACTGCAAGAGTCAGGTCTAGCAACTCATCTTATTGGCAGGCTATAACAGGCAGTATATTCCCCATATAATCCTTATATATTCCCTCTATAATCCCTTTATATTCCCTATATATCCTTATATATTCCCTATAGAAGCAAATGCTGGAAACAGCATGCCTCAGATTTTGCTGAGGGAAAGGCCACGTACTGCATCCCAAGGATAATGTTCCTGGTCGTAAATACTACCCTAGGGATCCAAATAGCCCAATGTAGGTTAGGGATTAGGGTTTAGGGATTAAGGATTAGGGTTTAGGGTTTAGGGTTTCCAAATAGCCCAATGTACTACCCTAATAGTGGAGAATCAAATGGAAAAGCAAGTGGAAAATGAAATGGAAACTAGGGGTTTATAGGGATGTACAAGGATCCAAGTAGCCCAATGTAGGTAATGTTTACAGACTTTAGGGCCCAATGTAGGTACTATTTGTATACTTGGATCCCTATATAACTCCTATATAACAACAGTTTCCATTTCATTTTCCATTTTCTTTTCCATTTGATTTTCCATTCTTGGCATTATTTGTATACTTGGATCCCTAGGGCTATGCTTGGAAGTCTTAGGGATCCTAAGGCCGCAGCTTTCATTCCCTTAGACAAGTTTAGGATGTCTCCGCACCAGTCAAGCTTAACGCTGTTGTGTAAGTGCAGTGGCTCTTTCCAACTTGACCCCGCCTGCAAAGAACCGCTAGCCCCAGGACAGGAGAGGAAGGGCTAACATGAAACAACTCCTTCAAATGGTAGGTGCCCTAAGTAGCGGACCCGAATGTAACCCCCAAATACTACAATCCTTGTTATGGGGATCCCCCCCCAAAAATGGTATCCTCTATCTTGGGAACCCCCAGATCTGGAAGTTATTCACTTAAGGAGATTATTGAGATGTACATCTAAGGTTGAAACCACAGGCCCCTAGGATGGGCCCTTAACTCTGGGATCCTTATATACCTATCATATACCCTACATGTACCCTTAAGTCCCTAGAATCCCCCTTACAAGCATAAGGGCCCACATTAGGGGCCCACACTGCTAACCCTAGAGTACAAGTGGGCGCATGTGTCCTTTAGGGCCTGTGGGGCCTGCTGTGCCCCACCACCAGCCGCTTGCCGCAGCCAGACTAAAGGAATTGACCGAAGGGTTGCCAAGACTTCCGCAGAAAAGCTCGCAATGTATCCGATGTCATTCGAATGCGTATATGTATATGTGGCTATATATATAGCAGTATTATTATAGATTTGCATATATGTATATATATATATATGTATATACTTATGTGTATATATATATACACACACGTCTCTCTGTGTGTTGAAAGCGTCACCGTCAGGGCCTGTTCTCTGTGGGCTTGAGCAAAGCAAAGGTCTCATTCTGGTGCAAGCAAAACGCAGCTGCATGAGGCAAGTTGCAAATATCGGATGAGGCAGGGCTGTTTAAGCAACTTTGGTGACATTTCTGAGACACTCCTGGTGCACCCTGTTTGAGTAACTTTGGTGACGTTTCTGAGACAATCCCGGTGCACCCTGTACGTCCAAAAAAAAAGTCTGACACTTCTCATTTTGTCATCTGGGTCCCATATGAGATACAAGAAGTCACGATTTTGAGAGACTGTATGCCGACAGCCGCTACAAAAACCGAAAACCAAAAATAATGACTGCCAGCTGGAACAAGCCATGTTCCTCAGGTCCATACGTCTTGGAGTTCTAGGCCGTGGCAAACCCTAAACCCTAAACCCTACACCCTGGGATCTTGAAAGCTTGATTGGGCTTGGAATTTGTCAGCTCCAGTGGCCGCATCATACCTTACCTAAGTTGTGAATTCTGTTGACGCCCCCGAACCATGAAATTAAGGTATACAAAATGGGACTCACCTGATTCAACTCTAGGCTTACTGGGGTTAGTAGGGAATAAGTAGGGTTTAGGGGTTTAGGGTTTATTCCCTTATTACCTATACCAAGCAACTGCAAGTCAAGATTTCCTGTCCTGAGCGAGCACAGTTTGTAGTCCAGCTCACAGCAGGCAGAGTGCAATCCTGAGCGCGATGCGGATTTCAGACTTTGGAAACTTACTGGTGGTCAGCAGGGAATGAAAGAATGGGAAGCAGGAATAACCTTAAACCCTAAAACCAAAAGCCTAAACCCTCCAATACTGTAATCCTTATTACAGGGGCGCTCAAAACAAGCCTCTAATTCCGGAAGCGCCCACGTTCAATGATTGAATGATGTTCAACTCCTGCAAGTCTACGGCCTGTGTTATCTGTATACTCACTCTGGCTGTCTGAGTTCCTTTCCTGGAACTCAACCATGAGACCCTGACACAGCTAACCCGTGGCTACCAACGGAATGTGAGGGAAATTGACACCTAGAATCTCCTCGGCGGACCCAGGCCCTTCGCCGTCCAAGGGCGTTTTATGA
This sequence comes from Symbiodinium pilosum, assembly GCA_905231905.1. Taxonomy (NCBI): domain Eukaryota; class Dinophyceae; order Suessiales; family Symbiodiniaceae; genus Symbiodinium; species Symbiodinium pilosum. Next base: position 75,473 of record CAJNIZ010008535.1, read on the forward strand.
TCCAGCTTGTGGCAACTCTGGCATTCTTTAGCGTTATAAAGCCTGTCATAAAGTAGCTACGCAGCTGAAATTCACGAGCTACAAGTCCAGCGAACAGCAAGATGATGATAGTGGTAGCATCGGCAGTAAAGCGCGCATTGATCTGTGGGGCATCCTCCATCCAGCCTTGACTCTAACATCTGAGCCTGACTGGGAAAATCTTCCCTCAGCAGCTTATTGGCCAGCCTGCATCTTAACCAGCCTTAGATGGGTGGTTTTCAAAATAATGGTCCCTTTTTGGGTACCCCAAATATTAGGTGGCTTATTCTAATAGGGATCCAAAAAGGGACCATAATTTTGACAACCGCCCAGATGAACTTTGAGGCCTATTAAAAATCAGGGAGCAGGACCCCGGAAATCCTAAAGACGTAGAAGCCCTGCTTTGATACCAATCATCCAGGGCAGGCGCTCAAAAGCCAGCGAAGCTTCAAGAGCACACGGATCTGTGGAAAGCACCTGGGAATGCTTCACAATGAGTTCTGACAGTAAGCATAATAAGAGCGCATCAACTAAGCCTCGTGCCTCTAGGACGTTCTGGTTCTATAGCTTGTTCGAGATTTTAAGCTTCCAAGAGCTATAGTCTAAACTCCTAGCATCCCCCTTAAGAACTCTACATAATCCCGTATATTATGGCTCCCATAGAGCCCAAACCCCACAAACCATTCAGGCTGCAAGGTCCAGGAACAAGATCACATGGAGCGCCGCATGAAGATTTACAGAATCGTTTTCCCAAGATTAGGCTTTCCATTCTGGGAGCCCCTATAAGGGATTATGAAGGACTACAGTCATTTGGGGCCTATATTGGGGTCCCCCTATTCATGCAAATTACCACATTACCACCTAACCTTGGAGCTGAGAGGGGTGATTGCGAGACATTGGGAATCTAGTGCCCTGAAATCAACGGACTGAGCTGGCAACGCACATGGCGGACTATTCCTACCGCTACATCACCATACACTGTATCATCCCAACCCGAACTGAAATGAGCCATTGTCTAAACTCCTAGTATCCCCTTGAATAATTCAGCCCTCTAGTAGTCCCCTATGTACTCCCCTATATTAGCCCCCTTTAAGGAGTTTAGTATAGATTATGGCTCAAATAATGACTATGCCAAGGAAGAGGGAAGCCTGTCTGTCAATCGCCAGCCTCCAGCAAGTCCCGGAGGCAGCAAAATGTCCCCTACATGAGCTATGGTCTATAGACTCCTAGCATCCCCCTTAGTAGCCCCTGCAGCCCCTGTAGCAGTCCCCTATGTAATCCCCTGTATAACCCCCTTTAAGGAGTTTAGATTACGGTTCAAAAGGTTAGTAAACTAAGTTGTCAATGGCAAGCAGCAAGAAACCTGTACCTGAGAGCATTTTCACTCGCAATCATGGTTATTCCTGTAGCCATTCTACGATTCCTATGCTTATTGCTGTTACCGTTAAACTTACGATTACTGCTACTATTATTATGGCTATTACTATCACTATTACTTTTGCTATTACTATTACTACTACTATTACCATTACTATTCTTATTACTATTACTATTACTATGACACTAGTACTATGACTTTTACTAATACTAGTACTAGTACTAGTACGACTACTCATGCTACTACTTTTCCTACTGCTATTACTATTACAACTACTATTGCCTATTGGCAATGCGGTTGCTGACATGTCAGCTGCCTGGGCAGACTTTCAGAACATCACCGATACCCAAGAAGTCTGAAACGACACTGAGACATGCTTCGTAGCTCCATGGCCTTAATCATCATCGGAAGGGCAGAAGTAACCGTGCAAAATTGGGCCGCGGCTTCGTGGGCATTTTGAGCGAGACATCCTTCGCGATTTCAGAGTCTTCTGGATTTCTGCTTGGGGGCTGGACTTTGTGCGGGCTTTCTACCTTGACCTACATCTTGCGCAAAGGCACGTTTCGGGCTGAACATTTTTGACGTTGTTCTCGTCACCCGAGAACTTGCCGAAGAATGCGCGGCTAAACCACAGACACCCTGAATGCGAGAGAGCTGTAGCCACAGCAGAAACAGGGACCCGTGTCAGAAACCCAGGATATGATGAGCCAGGTCGATGAAAACCCTTCGAGCCCCATTGCAGCAATTCCTCTTCCAATTAGCTAGCGAGTCAAAGTCCCCTCTTTGGTGTGAGTATCCCTTTCGTGAGACGGCAGAAAAGCTGCAATTCAACACACAACCACCTGCTCAACAACAAACCAGAACAGCAAAACAAGCATTAGGCTGCCCGTCTGACTCAGAAGAAGGGATTGTCCTGGATGAGAGGCAGCGAGCTGCCTCCCCTGTCATATCCAAGCTGGTGTGTGAACTCAGGGAATCGGTGTACATACTCTTATTACCCGTATGGCTTTAAATGCCATTAGCACTATGAACAAACCCTACGGTCAATACTACAGATATTGCCAGTATGCCATAATTCCTACTACTGCTCAGTTGCAATGCAGGAGGCCGAGAAAGGAAAAGGGCAGCTTCTATTATTCAGGCCTGGTTTGCTTAGGACCATCGTAGCTGCAACTGGAGGAATGATCATCTCAAGACCATCAGCATGCTTATTTTGACTACAATTATAATACAGCCGCTAATCTTGCTGTTACTTGTGACTAGAACTACTGCTTGTATGGTTGTGGCTATGTTACTCTTACAATGGTTTTGCTGCTTGACGGCTGCTATTACTGCTCTTACATATATTTTCATTGTATGTACAAACCCTGCCGCCGGCCCTAAGGCCCGACAGTGAAATCTTGCTACATTTCCTCTAACTACTGGATGATGTCTTCATGAAACCAATGCAGCATCACCTCCACCAGAAGACGAATGCTAGAGACCTCCAATCCCTGGGATTTGACAACAGGACTTATCACCCTAAACCCTAGACCCTAAACCTAAACCCTATACTATAGTAGTTTCCATTCTCTTTTCCATTATCCCTATATAACCCCTATATAACCCTTATATAACTCCTATAACCCAAAACCTCAGAACCATTCAATCACTTCTCACCTGCAAGGCTTCAGCAAGATGGGAAGCACATTGCGAACTTTGGTGACCCGTATGATGCTTCCTCCCCCTGCGAAGTACTTGCAGGTCAACTAGTCCTATAGCGACAATGATGGTTGCTCAGAACAATCGCTGCTTATGCTCTCAAAATGGCCTTTGCTGAAGATGCTTCCTGATATCAAGACTCGCATAAACGCAGAACTTCGTTGAACTTGTTTTCATCAACCTGCCAGTGTGAGCACATGTTACGACGCCTAAAACGGGGTCACCCCAATGGCCCAGTCATGATGTAGTCCGTGTCGTAAGAACCTCCCTCACACAAAAGACGTGAGATCCTCATCAAGAACGTGAGGCTCGTGCGGCTTCCGAACACCATCGCTCTTCTGCAGCTTGCCTGTGCTACTGCCACTTCGTGGGACGGAGGTACTAAGTTACTAAGGACATAGCAAGCTGGCTTGAAGGGTTACGTCAGCGCATTGCATAGCTTACCTGATCCCCGGCCCAGATTCCCTTCGCGTATTGCGGCTGCTCCCTTTACTGTCACAACCACAGCTATCGCTTGCTACTGCTGCTCCTGGCTGGACTTCCTCTTGTCAGGCTACGTGGGAATCCAAGACAAGAAGCTGAGAATGGCAGCTCTAGGTAGTGCCGCATCTACGGGCACTCAACTGGGCGCGCTGCCAATGATGTTGGAGGACATGTCCTGCCTAGGTACCGTCAGTTTCGTCAGCTCAGAGTTTCAATGGTCTTTATGAAGGTTGAGGAATTGTGAGATCATTGATATTCTAATGGAACTCATGATGAGATCTCCCTAGCTACTCTGGTTACATGGCAGAGATGCCCCACTACACAGTCAAGGTTCAAAAAAAAACGGGCTGCTCGAATGAAGTGAAGCGGTGTCAGGCCAGAGTCTATAAATGTAGGGCGCTTCAGCTGGGCATGCCACTACCCAATTGCAAGCTTACATGGTGGCCGCGGGCCTTCAGCAAGGCCTAGAGCAAGAACCTAGCTACGTGATTCTCGTTTGTTGCGCGCCTCCAGTGTTGATCCGATCTTGCATGGCCCTTGTGAATCTCTCAAAATGACTGGCTCAATAGCTGGCCTCGCCGTATGGTTTCCAGTGCTGCAGGCTCAGTCATCTTCTGCTGGTGCAGCAGTTAGGGATACAGAAGGAGCTGCCGACAGCAAAGATAAGGGAAAGGCGCGGCCAATTCGAACACAACTCCACGGAAAGGACCATGGATAAATGTCATTCCTTCGGCACCCCATAGAGCCGCATCGAAGCCGTGCTGCCATGTACAGGCATTTCCTAACCATAGCACCTGAAGCAAGCAGAGCCCCCAAGATTATTGCTCTGCACGCAGAGCCTGAGAGGTCTGGCGTCCAATGTCCCTCATCCCCTCACAGACCATAGATTGCTGTTAGTGAACTTCAAGCTAAGTTACCTTAAAAGCTCTATATCTGTATATATGACATATATATATATATTTAATATATGTATCTCTCTCTCTCTCTCTCTAGACATCGAAATTAACATGGGTTCCCCAATATCGTAACTTAGATTACATACATTCCTTAAAAGCACCCCAGTAGAAACCGCAGTTGAGGGCTGAGGGCTTGATCTTCCAGTTTCAGCAGGCAACAAAGCGCCAGGCAGATAGTAGCTCTGCATGATGAAAGTCTCACTACCTGAGGAGGCATAGGGTTTATAGTCCCCCTAAAGTAGATAGAATGTGGGGTATATGGGGATCTTGTTGTAGTATACCCAAAACCATATTCTATCTACTTAAGGGGGACTTTAGGGTTTAGGGCCTACCTTGCTGATAAAAATCACATGACCGGCGTTCCAAATCTCGTGTCACGTGGGTCAGCACACCCTGATGCAGGGACCCAGCACCTAAAGGGCGTGCATCAGTAAACAAGGATTATATCCCCCTATAATGGAGAATCAAATGGAAAAGAAAATGGACAATGAAATGGAAACTGGTATTGGCATGCATTAGCAAACAGGGATTATACTGTATAGGGGTTATATTGGGAGAGTGGAAAATGAAATGGAAGCTACCATAGGGATTACATTATGTAAGGGGCACAAAAACAGGAAACCCTCTCTTCCCCAATAATCAGGGCTGAAAAAGTCCCAACTTTATTATAGAGACCCAAAAAGGAATCCCAAAAAGGTTAAGAGCCTACTCTTCCACCTCAGAATGTTGCGCATACCAGATGCCAGGGCCCCATGACCCAATGGCAATGGATCAATTCTGCAGGGGGAGAGGGGGGGGGTTTAGGGTTTGGGGTTTGGGGCTTCAATTCCTGGACCTATCCAGGCGTAAGGCGGCCTACCAGCCAATCACAAGATCCCTGAAGCATCCAGGGCTTGAATTTGGGGCCCTGGCTAGCAGACTGCTACCTGGACCTCAAAAGTAAGCAAAATGATGGCCCCAAACTCCGAGCCTAAATCTAGTCCAGAATGCCACTATTCTCTACATACTTTGGTGACCCAGGTAACCCTCAAACTCACAAGCCTTAGGTGCTTGATCGGTGACAGTACCCACATGAGAGTTAGTTAAAATCGTCCCTAGATGGTCCTTGATCCGAAGGGTGCCCCATTATGAGCAACTGCCACATGGTAAGTTGCCTAGTGGTTGGCCAAATGGTTGGTCCCTTTAAATTTAAGGTACTTAGTATAGTACGGCCCATAAGATATGGGGTACCTAAAAAAGATCACACTTTTGACTTTCCCCCCAACATGCCCGTTGCTGTTGCCGCCTATCCCAGGATGAATCCGAACGAGCCCTGGCATGACCTGGTGCAAATCAAGGGAGGGTTTACCAGTACCAGGGATGTCCTTCCCTTTTGGGGTTCTGCCCTTTCCTTTTGGGGTGAGTAATCTTTATATGCCATGTTCCAAAAAAGGGAGGACATCCAGGGTGTGGGTCTATGTAGGGTATAGTTTAGGGCTGAGATCAAACTTCGTAAGCAGTAGAGATACCACTGCGGATCTTAGCGAGATTTTTGAAGTTGACATGGGGGGATTGGGCCTGCCTTCAGAAAGATCGCACAGGGCCTACGTGAGGAAATTCTCGCAACCAATCAGGGATTAGTCAAAGCTTGCCCTGTCTGGCGTCCTCATATTGCCCCCTCATGTCAAGTGAAATACTTAGCATGGAGCCACCATAGATTCGCGATTACATGGAATAAGTCCCAGCCTGGTTTCACCTGGATGTGGCTTTGGGTTCTGGGTTCAGGGTTTAGGGTGTGGGGGTATCTTATGCCCGCCCGGCTGAATTTCGCAGGATTGCTCAGCGCATCCCTTTCTCGTTGGCCGCTATGCCTCTGAGACTTGCCTCGGACCGGGCTCGAACGGAGACCTACTGCCCGAGCTGTCAGAACCCAAGCTCCCCACACAGCCAAACTCGACTGATCAATTTGAGAAAGTTTTTTTTTTTTGGCTTCAGGCTTCCGGAGATGCTAATTACCTGTAAGTTTCAGCCTGTAACCCCAATTACCTACACTTGAGAAGTCATTACGTCCTAATCAGTAGGTATAACCAATAAAGCTGCAGGCCAAGTAACCTCTATGGAGCCCAAACACTCACAAATAACAAATAGGACCTCCATAGATCTGATTTAAGGATACTTGCAGTGTCCTGGGTAGTGCGCAATAATAGTAATAATAGTCATCGTAGTAAAGTATAGATGATAGTTATAATAGTAACAATACTAATAGTAATAATACTAATACTAATATCACTAGTAGGAATTTAGTAATACTATTAATTTCATTCTCGGGTTCCACACCTGCCGGAACGTCGAAGTGGTCCGCATTGACCAGCTCCACACATTGGCCACGAGCCCTACCAGCGTCCGCACCTGGAAGCAAGGTCTGGGTGAAGATGGCTGGACACTATAAGATCTTGTAACCCTTGGGCTCCAAATAGCCCAATGCAGGTACTATTTATAGACATTGGGGCCCAGTGTAGGTATCATTTATAGACATGGAGCCCCACGGTAATATGACAGCAAAAACGTTTTACTAGAGCGGTGCGGGGTTCCAGTGCCCAGTGGGGCGGCTTTAGTATTCAATCGGTGCCTTGGAGTTAAGGTCTGGTGGGAATGACTCCTAAACCCTAAACCCGAAACTTTCAGTACTGCCCCCCCTCAGTAACAGTTGGACAGTAATTATAATATGGTTATATATAGCCCTTAATAGGACCCCTAATATAGACTGTTACTGGGGGGGGCAGTACCCAACCTAAACGCAGGATGCCTCACACCGGGTGGGGCGTATATTGCTTTGATCTCAAGGCCTCAGAACTCTAGACCAGGTTCAGCCTAATGTAGACCCCTGATTAATAACCCCCCTCCCCTTAATAGGGATTACAATAGGATCCCTATTGTATTCCCTATTAAGGGCAGGGGGTTGATTAATCAGGGGTCTACATTACTCAACCAAGCTACAGCAGACTCTTGCCTCCCAAGCTTCAAGTTGTATCAACCCTTTCCGTAAGGCCTGCACAAATGCCTCAGTGTAGAAAATAACAGAGTAACTACATGACGCTATAGTCTAAACTAAACTCCTTAAAGGGGGTTATATGGACGATTATATAAAGGGAGTACTATAGGGGTTCTTAAGGGGGATACTAGGAGACAGTGATCCAAACTTTTGTCCGAAGTACTAGAAGTTTAGAAAGTGGCTCACATGATAACTACTGCTCATGGCAAGCTACTGCACGTAATCAAGGCCAGATCTGCAACTCAGCAACCATCATGAGACCGAACGGATACGATTCACAAAAAGATGGGTGGTTGTCAAAATTATGGGCTCTTTTTGGATCCCTATTATTATACGGCACCTAATATTTAGGGTACCCAAAACGGAACCATAATTTTGACAACCACCCAGATGCCTGCTGGTAGATGTCCATAACGTTGGCCACGCCTCATTTGGCAGTGTGTGCAAGGCTTCCGTGGCCTGACCTCTTCAGCTGAGACTCTACATCCCAGCAACGTTACAAGAGCCAGAAGAAGACGGAACTACCAGAGGCGATGATACTGCTGTAGCGGAGGGGGAAACGGCCAAGATGGCTGGGTTCTCAGAAGTAATTAGCATTGGAAGTGTGCGGAAAGAGTCGCCCCCCTTAGGTGTCCCAGCGAGTGAGCATTGCGTGTCGGCCAGCGTTTTGGAAAGACAGTCTCTCGGCATCTTAACTGGCTACATGACATGCTTCAACATGCACAGCCGAAAGATGACGTATAGTCCCCCTAAAGTAGATCGACTATGGCTTTGGGTACATTATAATAAGATCCCATGTATCCCATATTCTATCTACTGAAGGGGGACTAGAACCTTAACAAGGCAGCAGCAGCGCGCGCAAGGAAACACGGCACTGGGCCAATGTCCCTGAAGCTTCCTACGGCATCAGAAACAGGCCTCAGAGTCAGGGCTACTACAATATAATGCCAAATTCCATCTCATTTTCCGTGTTCTTTTTCATCTGATTCTCCAGTATTTGGGTAGCATCCCTGATTGTCCCCCCCCCTTGTAGCTTGTTTTAGGGATCCATTGCCTGACTCTTAGCCAAGCACCAGGTCCATGGCCTCCGAACCGGAGATTCACCAGGGATTCGGCGTGCTCTCTTGTGGGAGCACAGGCTGTACCAACAACTGTGGAAGTATCGGTGCGAGTACCGTTGTCACGTACAAACTTTGTCTAAATCTAAGTGGTCCATGGCAGGTATGCTTGAGGATGCGCCGTCCAAACCGCAGCTCACAGCAGTCTGCATGTCGGGTATGACCGACATCCCTGAATCATGCGCCTGTTGGGCAGAAGTCCTACCCAAAGAGGATGCGGAACACACAGGCTCGCTCAAAGGTATGGCGCCCGCAGCCCTCTCCGTCTCTTGGATCAACTGCTTTGAGAGCAAGAGTTGGACCCCTTGTATGGCCTTTACGACTGTTATTCTGTAGACGCTGTGTGTATCTGGCGGCTACTTAGGGGGGTTCTAGCCCATCTCGTATGACAAGAGGTCGGGTCCAAACACGAGCCTACCATCCACAGCATCAAGAAAAGCAACATGTGCAAGACCTTTGCGCCGGCTGTATTGGGATAATAGTGTTAAGATGGAGGCACTAGCACTGGCTGCAACAAACGGGATATCAGTGATCTTGCTTATTGCTGTTCTCACCGCTGCTGCCTCTGCTATTGCTAACACCATATAGCCTCTTATTAGCTTTGCTGTTGTCCTCCTACATTCCTAAACACTGATGCGGATCCTCCCGTGCGTAGGTTTCTCTCTTACTTTGCGTCTCAAGCTGTGCCTCTGGGATTGCCTGTGATGCTGAAAACGCCTCTAAAAAAATAGTTGCCAGATTGGGAAAGTCTTGCACAGTCTGTGCTGTCATGAACAGAATCCTTCGGAATGGCGGATGTTACCGGATCTTTTCTTGCATCTTGCTGTGCGGGTGCCAGAGGCTGGTGGCCAAATGCCGAGCTGGGTCAGCTGTGGGCCTTTCTCCTCATGCTGTTACGATACCTCTAGTACTACATCTAGAACACTTGCTGACGATTGCTCTGTCTTGACAACGCTGTTGAGCGCCTGTGCCAGTAACATTAAAGCACCCTTAGAGCAAGCTGGTGGCTTGGCCTACGATTTGCAATTTCGGATGAAGGAAGCATGAGATCGACAGAGGGAATGAGGGGCCAAAAAGGCAGTGCCGGTAGCGGTGGTTGTTAAAGTCCTTGTTGTTGGCAATAATAATAATTACAACCAGGAAGTAGAATCAGTATCACCTATCCATCGCGGCCATATCCTGCAGGACAGTGAAATCAGACAAGGGGCTGCTGATGCAAGCTGAGTAGCAATACTCAATGACTCAAAGCCGCTCCTTTGGAGCATCAAGGCAGAAAATATCTCAAACGGTAATTAGGATTGAGTCTCATGAATCGTGAGCCCAAGGGCAGATTTGCTAGAAGCTGCAGCCTGCGTGATTCGGTGTGTCTGTTGGCCCGCTGAAGCTTCACGTGGATGCCTTCAAGCTTTGCACCCCGCAATTCTGGGCAGTGATTGCGTTCTACGTCCCTTACTCACAGACTGCAGATCATCACTGAGGAGGCTCCGAGGATTTTTCAATCTCGATCCGGCAACATCGCAGGCGGAAAGCAATGATTTTCCCATGACAGTGAAGTGCCATTGGAACATGAGCTATAGTCTAAACTCCTAGTATCCCCCTGGGTACCCCTATACTATCGCATAACCACGTTTAAGGAGTTTAGACCTTAAACCCTAAACCCTACATAATCCCTTATATGAACCTCCTTTAAGGAGCTTAGACTAATTATAGCTCACATGAACGCGGCAGAGCTTGGAGGCCTGAGCTTCTGCTTACAGAGCACGACCTACATGGAGGCTGGATGGACTAGCTGGTTGGGTTTAGGGTTTCTCTAAACTTAGGCCCGTCACAATAGCCAGCAGCGGTGGCGGCCGTAGAAACAACACAGTGGCGATTATTTCTGATAGCAGAGAATGACAGCAAAACAAAAAACACACCTGCAACAAGAGAGCAGCAGCAAATGCAACAGCAGCAGTGCCAGCAACATCAGCAGCGAGACTTGGGGCGGCAGGAGCAGCAGCAGCCTCCCACGACAACGACAACGAAATCAACCCTTGGCAACAACGACGCGGCCCCCCATGACCACTACAATACCACCACTACGACGACACGGACCTTGACGGCCAAATGCCCAGGACGGCAGCACTGATGAGGACACAAATGCCTGCCACAGCCACGTTGACCGCAAAGACGACACAATGACGACCAAAACCCCCTTCGCCGCTACGCTCCCCGCCCAAGAGCCATCATGAACACCATGCCAAATGCATGAGCAAATGCTGCAGAGTGGGGTGTGCTGGACGATGGCATCTCTGGTCGAAGAAACCATTGGGCGTTCGGGTTTTCGATGCTATTGCCAAGTTAGCGTGGATACATACTACAAGGGTTTGGGATTGCCGAGAACAAGCAGAATAAAATAATTTGAGATTGCCAGTTTATCCATTTGCATGCAGAACCTCAAACAGCTACTTGCCGTAGACTTCAGCCTGTCTGCTAGGCCAAGCAGAGAACTGAGCTCAAGCGTTGCCAATCAAGGGCAGCGGCCAACCCTATCTTTAATATATACATATGTATATATATATATATATGTGTATATGTGTGGGGGTTGCCCAAAATCAAGGGTACCTTTTGCGGGTACCAATAACAAGGATTATGGTATATCGGGGTCCCCCTACTTTGGTAAACTACAATATAAAAATCGTCACGACCCTGTGGATCCACAAGCCCTTTATGTGCAATCTGCAATGACGAAGATTCACTCCACTGCTTACTGGGGCTTAGTAGGGAATGAGGGAATCTGTTGTATAGGGATTATATTCCCTTATTCCCTACTGAGAACCTGTAAGACTTCTTTGGGGTCCGATTACCTTACGCACACCTGCCTATGTTGTACGAAGAGATTACGGAGATGAGACTGTCTTATCAGCCAGTCAAGTCCCTGTACATATGAGTCTTATATAAAAATACTATACCCAAAAGGAGGATATAATCTTACTCTATATTGGGTACCATAGTATCCCCAAATAAAATACTACTCATAATTGGGTAGTCGGAAACTTGGCTTGAGCTCAGGGACGGTTGAAGCCCAGACATGAGCCCCGAAAGGGGACCCAAACATTCGACGCGAAGTGCGGCAGCGCGACAATGCCGGGGGAAATCTTCGACTAGAGAGCTTGTAGCCATCAAAACCCGATGTAGATGATCATGGGGTCATGGCTGCAGCCTTTGTTACTGTTGCGATGATGATGATGATGATGATGATGATGATGATGGTACCTGGACCCCCAAATAACTGCCTTTTGGGCTGGCATTATGGGTTTAGAGTTTTCATTACCTGTTTTGAGGGTTCAGGTAGTGGCGTCGATGTCTTTTCCGTTGCAGTTGACAGTGAAGAAGAAGAAGGTGATTGGTGCTACAGTATCTACCTAGAGCCTTCTCCCCTCTATTATACCCGAAATACCCATGATTAGGAACCATATACGCCTATTTGAGGGAACCAGGAGGGTTTGGGTATTTTAGTGCCTACCAGTCTGTGACATGTTGTGGTGTGGACAGCTCGGTGCAAATAGCCCTGCCCTCCCAGCTTACTGAGAAAGAGACTGGGGCGTATATTACTGACAATTGAAAACATGCGGTACAAATTAATGATAATAACAAGTATAGTAGAAAGATAATGGACAAGAACACGGAAACTACTGTTGAGGCTTTAGGGATAACAGTCACATAAGATGTTCAAAAAGTATCTTTTGTAAAGTAGGCACTAAATCATTAGATAGATAGGGACTGTAACGTCTTGGTCATATGGAGGACGTCCTTTTTCGTGTACCCATATATACAGAGATGCTATTGCAGACTCGTCCCTTCTGGGTCACCTTTACAGTGATTCGATTGCTTTGGGGATAATGTCGTAGCCCATCCATCTGCAACATCGGAATAGAGAAAAGCCTACTGATCCTCACACCTGTCGCGCTTGGAATGACAGAGACACGCAGGTTGGCTGGAAGAGAGCACAGTCATGAGTAAGCTTCATATCAGAAATCTCTATTACAAAGGGCCGCTACAAGTGCTACTCCATGAGCGCTTGGGGTCGTGGGGTTGCAGCTTCCGGTATGATGTGCAGGGCTGCAGCTCGACCTTAGAGTACTGTGCCTATCGGGGAATTTTGTGATGAGTAATTACTTTTGTTAATCCTTTATTCGTGTTTCTGATGTCAAGGTTTCATACCTAGGTTCCTAGCGTTTTGCTTCCAGCGCAACGCATTGACATGAGGTGTGTAGAAAAACAGGCCCGGGAGTCAGATCAAGGAGTTAAGTACTGCAGACTAGACCAACTTCCTAGGCCTGGAAGGGTGGACACGGCTTTTCTAAGCTCGAAAAAACCAAAGAAGACCCTGAAACCCGCGGCTTGCGCTCGAATCGGGGTGTCGTTGCAACAAGGAACGGCTGGCGAGGACACGTGGACCCTTGCCCTTTGGCTGGATCCTCAACAGCCAGAGGGCACGCTGGCTGGAAGGCTGTAGCTCTAAGGGATTTGGACCCCCAGTAGAAATTAAAATTTCCGCTAAATATTAGGATTCTAGGTAACAGAAATTAAAAAATATTTTCAAGAACCTTGTAGGTAGGATTTCAGTCGCCGATCTTGAAACGCGGGCTTCATGAGTTGAGCATCTCAGTGGAGGGCAAGGTATTGACAGCTAGGACTACTGGTGGCTACAGGTGATGCGACATTGAGTTTTTGCCTTCATCTCCATGGCAAACGAAACAGTCAATACACTGCCCAAACATGCCAGGGCCCTTCGTTCCGAGTCTTAAAGTCGTGGCTAGTTTTGAACAAACCGATGAAGAACCAGAGTTTCATAGCGTGCGATTCCTTACCTCCAGTCGGATTGAAACGGGTTATAGTCCCCCCCTTAAGTAGATGGAATATGGCTTTGGGTATACTATAATAGGATCCCCATATACCCCATATTCCATCTACTTAAGGGGGACTATATGCTCACAGTTGCCCAGGACTTGGTTGTCGCTCAAATCCGTCAATGTTGGTGCCAGGACCCTCGGCCACAATTTTGGGATCTCAGCCTCCTCGACCCAGCAGCATCTGCGTGAGGCGGGACCGTTGGGTCTTCGACATGAAGATCAGTCAAGTAAATAGAATGACAACAAACAATACTAGTAACAAGCGCTAAAACCAAAACCCTGGACCCCAACCTAATCCTTCCCTTTCAACTCTCAGCCCTAATTCCGAAATCCCAAACCCTATCTTGTAGTTTCGAATTTCCTTTCCAGTACTTAACCCCTACGTAAACCATTAGAAACCCTTTACAATCCTATATACCCACTATATATATATATGCACACATATAATGACCCCCTGATCAACATGAGAGTAGCTTCTTTGTGGTTGAACCCAGTACGATATCCTTTGTATGAAATACCATACCCAAAAGGAGGCTATAATCTTACTCTGTATTGGGCAGCATAGTATCCCCAGATACCCTAAACCCTAAACTTTAAACCCTAATCCCGGAACCCTAAATCCCTACGCCCTGAACCCCAAATCCCCCCACCCTAAACCCTAAATCCCTAAAACCTAAACTCATGTCCGAAGGCTCCAGGTGGCTCCACACTTTGAGGTCCAGCAAGCTTCAGCTTGTTACTGAGGCTCGGGGGAAAATTGGGAGGAGCCATTCACGACGGTTTAGGCGTTTAGGTTTTAGGGGTTTAGGGTTCAAGGGTTTAGAGCCTTTCGCAACCAGCGCATGCAAGCAGGCTTGGCCGCCGACAAAAAGCCTCTGAAAACGGGAGCCTGCTCTTGTCGAAAAGCTTGAAACCATTGGCCCTTAATCCTCAGATTCTTATCTACCACATAAACCTAAAAGTACATCTATCTCATTATATGTATCCGGGCCAGAGAAATGCTCGCGGCCGCTATTGGGGCAGATGCTTCAAACCTTACATGTTCGGTCTCCCTAGGGCTCCACTTACCTAAATACTGGGTTCTGGGTTTGAAATACCCTATAGTTATATAGCCCAGTAAACTACTATTTAGGTAACTGGGAGCCACAGGGTCTATCATGATTACATCTATCACGAATGTAGCTGTTGGATCGTCCGGCCTCCAAATGTCTGCTCCTGGGGTTCCAGGCCCGAACTTCAGCCACTACAAGTGCAATATTCCTAGTATGTTTCATGTTGGACCATAAATAGACATCTTGCGAAACACCAGTGTGATCCATAGTGAGGACTGTAGGACGCAACCTACTCAGAACTTGAGAATTTCCTACCTGGGTCGAACCAACATGCTGCTCCAAAAAGCGAATCGCTCCTTCTCCAAGTAATATTGCGAAAGGCCAGGTTGCCACCGTATGTTGGGCTTGGCGCGCTGCGTGCCCAAGAGCACCTGTCTTTATGGCGAACGACGCGTGGCCTGAACCCTAAGGGTCCAGATACCCTAATTGGACCCTTAAGGTGAAAATGCAGAGATGCCTTGGGGGTTCCGCAGGACTTGCCAACCTCCTACTCCAAGAGAGACGAACTACTGCCGCCAAAGCTCTCCAAACATTTGGGCAGATATTTTTTGCGAGATTGTGACTGGGAGGGTAGAGTCAGGCCCAGAGTTCGCACCAAGATTGACTTCATGAAGACCTGGACCCAACATACTCCTATGAAAAATGGCAACCTTTTGGTGTTTTGTCTACAGGTCCGCCTGGATTAGTTGGAGAAGAGTCATAGCTTCATGACGCTGATACTTTGCTCTGGAAGATACTACGGCGGATTGGATTTAGGGTTTAAGGTTTAGGGGAGGTCCGACATCTAAGGATTACCTAACCACCCCTTTCTGTACTAGCCCTCCCAGGATTGCTCCTTAACTAGACGTATTAAGGTAAATTCAGATAAAGATGAAAAAGCGTCGGGGGTGGCAGGATGGGACGAGGCAGAAACCTCCAAGAGGCCGTTGTTCTACATTAGGTGGACCCCCACCCCGTACTAGTGAGTATAAGGGATAATAAGGATGACATAAGGGTCCTCTTATATTCCTATTATACCACTATTACAGGGTGGGGAGTCCTCCTAAATTCCCCATACTTTGGGGGTCGAGGTGACGCTAGCTAGAGATGCCTGAACCTTTATGTAAGCATCATGTTTATAAAGGGGTGACAATCGTAAATCCCTGGGGCCCTGGGCATGATAAAGCCCACGGATTTACGATTTTTAGTCTGGTTTCACCTGGACCCCAAAAGCAGGTAAAATAATACACCGAACCACCTAAAATAGCGCAAAAAGCTATTGTTCTACATACTTTTGGGGTTCAGGTAATTGCCACCTGCGCATTTTCAGAACTAGCCATACGCGCCCGAGCAATGCGTGGTAGCATCTGTAGTAGCACTGTAGTGGTGATAGTGGTGATGCCAGTGGTAACCGCAGCAATAGCGACAAAACAAAACTCCATACTTAGTGGGGATACAAACCCAACCAGAAAGAAAGAAAAAAGGAACACGAATTGAACAAAGCAACTGTGTTTCGATGGCAACAATACAAAGCACATTGACAACCTCTGGGCCTTACACCCTAAACTCCAAGCCCTAAATCCCACATAAACCCCGAACCCTAAACCCTAAACCCCCTAGATCCTAAACCCTGAACCTTGAACCCTAACGACCCTCCCTGGTCCTGAAGTGCAGATGACTAGACCCGAGGGCTCTAAATCGTCTAAATCAGCTAAAAAGATATAAAAAAAATATATTATGGTATATTCTAGTATATTATAGTATGTTATAGTGTCCGTTATCATGTATCTTAATATATTCGAGTATGTTATAATATATTATAGTATATCATAGGGTGCTGTAGACCGCTTCTTAATAAACCCCCTCCCCTTAAAAGGGACTGCAATAAGTTTTACAGCCTTCAGGTCAAATAGAAATTGGCTGTGGACTTCGGGGCCCAATGTATGTGCTCTTTACAGACTTTGGGGCCAACAGTTGGTTTTGTGCGTGGACATATATATATATAAAGCCCCCAGGAAATGACTAGATGCACTCTCGCCGGCTCACACCCCGCATGCAAGCACGAGGCTTGGTGGACTCTTGCTTCAGCCGGTCCTGGAAACATTTGTTAGCTGTGAGGTTTCTGCGTTACGCTGCTAACCTTTTAAACCTGGAACCCCAGGCCCCAGACCACAAGCCCTAAACCCTCAACTCTGCCATGGAGTATGGCAGGAAAATGGTTGGGCTCCCTAAGTTAAAATCTGCATGACCATATTGTTTTGCGCCCTTTTCTCTCCCCCAAAATATACAGACCCCAAACCAAACCAGGCCGATTTAGGGCTCGTTCAGGAATTAGGGGTAAGGGGTGGGGGGGGTTAGAATAGGATCCCATGATCTTGGAATCATTCCTAGGCTTTCAAGAGAAGGTTTAGGGCTTGATACCCAATATTACCCAATAATGGAGAATCAAATGGAAAACAACATGGAAAATGAAATGGAAACCCTAGGTCCCTTTAAAGGGGTATATAGGGGTATAGGGAGGACTGCTAAAAGGGCTTGGAGATTTTGGCGACCAGTGGGGCTCGAAGTGAACAGGAGGAGTCACTGTGGGGGCCTGAATACTTACACTTTTTTGAGAGGTCTAAGATATCAAGCACCCTACACTATATTTATGCAAGGAATCTATAGAACCATGATATTGGAAACTGCTCAGGCTTCTTCATTACAGTGCACGACTCATCCTCATCAGAAGCCTACAGCAATCACAAGCTGACCCTCCAAAATGTCAGACTTGAAGCGCGCGCTTTCATCTCGCAGTGATACCGGGATCCGTGACGGTGACATGACGCCTAGCGACGGTTGATATATGAAGCCCGCATTTGGGTTTCAAGCCCTCTTCTGAACTTTTTGGGGGCGCTCACCTTCAACACATTCGTCAGGTCGAGCAAGGACCTAAGTTTGTGTACATGCGTAGTAGAACTTGAAGGACAGGCTGCTACGCATTTTCTACACGGAGTTTTTGCGGGCCTTAGTTGGTTGGAATACCGGTGCGCAAGCCGCGTGCGACATGCGCACAAAAGGTTGTCGCAACCTTTAGCCCTTCTGGCGCCGAGAACTGCGTGGCATGTAGTGCTCATGTAAGTAGGGCTGCGTGTCAGCCTGGACCTAACTGACGAGGGATTTCTTATGACTTGGACCTTGGAACTTACTAAAACAATGCTGTCGAGCAATGCAAACATCTCAAGTCAAGGAAGCTCCCTGAATCAAACGCTCCCGCAGCAGCATCATTCGTTTGAACTGGACGGCGCCGTCCAAGTTGCCCGGCTCGTCCTGAATCTTGTCCATAAAGTCCTTGCGCGGTATTCAGCAAGTGCGTTCAAAGCCGAGTGTGGTACTGTCCGAGGAACCTGCGAGTTCGCGGAAGCCTGTTTGTTTACAACAAAGTGTTGCAGCACGTCCCAACACCTACCGCAAAAGTTCTTCGGGCAATTCTTCTCTCAATTCCTCCACCCCCCCCCCCCCGTCCCCCCCCTGTCCCCCCCCGTCCTGCATCTCCTGCACGTGCATGTCGTGCATCAGCCGGTTGGGGGACAAGCACACCTAGTTCTGTGTCAACTAGGCAGCTGCCCCAGTACAAGAGTGCAGGCGATATTCCAGGGATTTGCAGGGTCTTGCTGCAATTTTCTGCATGCACAGAGAAACGCGTCCTTGTGAGAACAGTGCAAGTTGCGCTGGAGTTATTGCAGCCATTTACTGTCGTTAGTTTCCATAGTACTCCTGGAGCTCCCTCACCATATCATAGTATATCATGGTACATTAGTATATACTATGGTATATTATAGTATATTACAATAATATATTCTGGTACCCACAAGCACTCCCAGAAGTTCCTGATAACTTTGGGAATTGGTATGGGAGGCCTATAGGAGACTATGCGCCAGTAAGCCAACTGTTAATAGGGTTTGGGGTTTAGGGTTCAGGGCTAATTAACTTTGCGTTTGCTTTCGTAGTGCCTAACCTGTGACTTGTCAAGCTACTTCTGAGGCTAAGAGGCTAAGGGGTGGCATAGCGACTAGAAGGACATGGGATGCTATAGAATTTTGTAGGCCATCACTTTCTGCGGCCTCCATCGGAGAACAGCACATGCATACTGCTTCGTCCCTAATTTCTCAGCCGGCTAGAATCGACGATTCATGTCATGGAACTGAATTTTGTTGCGGACTCCCACCAGAATCAGCTTCATATACACGAAGACAGCGCAAGAAGTGAGCAAGGCCACAACTCCATTTCCTACGACGTCTCACGTGTCAACAGGGACTGCTCCGTCAAAAAGAGCGACAGCAAAAACAAAGGAGTCATGTACCAACATGATCCACAGAAGCACTTCGACTTCTCCCCACAAACATCACGAACGCAAGTAGAGCAGGAGCACATGTGCACATGGTGGCGGTGGTTGCCCAAAGTTTCTCCGACGCTAAAGCTATGTCAACCTCCAACCATGCGATAGCGCCCACTTCAACATCTGGTGTTCAAGGGGAACCTGTTACAAAACTTTTGTCAAGCAGACTTAGACGAAGCTAGCAACGCTGCGAACCTGCTTTAGTCAACAAGTTTTTCAAGTGCCAGAACCTGCTTCGGATTCTGACCTGTTCCAGCTAGACATGGCGATCACAACTGGAAACGCCCCCACCCCAGAGAAGGAACCCTACCGTTCGGCCTCGTGGGGCGAGGGCGGTTCCTGCCAATTCGCATGCACAGAGCTTCAGATCGAAGCAAATGAAAATCTGTCTATATGGTTGAAAGAACTTGGCTGAGATGTGATCACACTGTGGTGGTGCGGGCTGTGAGTGACTGCAGGATTGGGGCGAGTGCTATCTTTCTGTTTTTCATTTACCATGGCATGTCTGCAGTGTTTTGGCAGGGCATCAAACTAGGAGCATTGAAGCGCCGACCACGGTTCCTTTCTACGTGGTAAGGCAGCTGCAGGGTTGGCGAGCCAGCTATCCATTGCTTGCAAGGCAGTGGCAAAATGACAGCCATGACAAGATTGAAGCGCTTTGACATACAGGAGTGTATCAGGCCCCCGGAAACATTTCAAGCCCAAACTTGAATGCACACGCCCAGAACGCTGACAACTACGAACGAAAGGGCTTCCGGGTCATGAGGGTTCGCACCTCAAAGCTCAACATTGGAATTGAAATCACAACTTGTGCAAAGTACACGATAGCTGTCGCAGTTTCCTGCTAGACTGCCAAGCCTCGCAATTCAACAAACCTCCTCTGCCAAAGCTGAGCTCCCACCGTGCCTTACCTTTTGCCAGAGCACTTCACTGGGGTATCAGCAGCCCTATAAGGAAACCGAAAGTTGGTACGATAGCTAAAGATGTTAGGGCCAGAAGCGGGTACAGGGCGGTAATGCTTCGGGAGCGAACTTTCTGCAACTGTTGGTCTGCAGGTTTGTTATTGCTTGATCAGCAGAAGTGATACAGTACCCCTATAGCCCAAACACCCAAAACGGACCCTGAGCCTTTGTAGGTCCTCGTCTTCAAGAAGACCTCCAGTTTAGTCGCAAACAGTACGTTCTTATGTCCCCTGAAACTTCACGATGTGCACATCCAAACCATTACAGTAGGCCTGTGACCCTGAGAGCCCCCAAAGGCAACAGCGGCAGGGCCACGTAGTCAGAGCACATTGAACTGCATGGAGAGTCGCCTCGCAATGCCTGTCATTGGGTTCGGGGCTGGAGAAGACATGCTCAGTTCAAGAAGTTGAGAGGCAAGGATTTGGAGTTTGAAATTTAGGGGTCGAGGGTAGGTTTCAGATATGGGGAGCTTCAGGATTTTGAGATTGGCAGCTTACGATCACCGGGCTGAAGACTTAGGCTCTGAGTCGTGTGCTGAGGATGAAGGGATTACCCCCAATATTACCCCAATATACTATAGTAGTTTCCACGTTATTTTCCATGATCCCAAAACTACCCCAATATACTATAACAGTTTCCATTTTATTTTCCATTATCCCAATACTACCCCAATATACTATAATAGTTTTCCATTTTATTTTCCATTATCCCAATAGGCTAAGTTCTGGAGGTGTACAGTCGAATTTTGACCCATGATGCTATGGCTGCTATGGACAATGTAGTTCCTTTTTGGGTGTTATGGTTTTTTGGTAAGGAATTATAATATACGACCCAAAAAGGAACTACATTTGAGCCTTTGGGTAGGCACATGCCACCTTCAGAGCCATCAGCAGTTCAATTGTTGAAGCTTTGCCTGCTGGCTGTGGTAGGCCGGGGCACCAAGACAATGTGACTCTAAACCCTGAACAAGCCTGAGGCCTTTAAACTTTAAACCCTACCCTTAGACCCTAAACAGTTAAACCCCTGAACCTAAACCCCTAAATCCTAAACCCCCTTATGCCTGAACCCTTAAGCCCCCCGAATGCCTCATCGATGTCTTCCTCCAGGCAGGTTTCGGACCCGGACCCTGGCATTAGATACATAAAGCTTTAGCAGGTTTACTTTGGGTTGGGCCCCCACCCACTAATAGTGGTATACTAGGAATACATAAGGACCCCAATATAATTACCATTACCTCTTGTGGTCACTATTAGTGGTTGGGGGCCCAACCTAAGATTTACTCGCTGAAATATTTTGAAAAACTGGATTTCTGATTTGATCGCATGTTTTGAGGCATTTGAAAGTCGCAAGGTTGTCATGATAAGGGCGGCAAGAGAAGAGTTTGGAGCACTTCAAGGCACATCGGTAAATTCAACTCCGCCTCGCCTCATACACTCGGGGTAGCAGAATCAAGCATCAATTATCAACTTTGCAGCTTGTAAGTAAAATACGAATAAGAAGAGTAGCAATAACAAATAGTAAGAATATAAACTAGTAGCAAAAATGATAAGGAATAGCCCTAAACCCTAAACCCTAAATGTCCATCTGATGTAAATAGGAGCTGGGAGATGGTGTTCCTACAGCCTGGCAGCATCGGACTCCTTGACCAAATTACTGTCACTTGGGTACTGTCTCTACACAGTGGCAGTCTATCAAGGGGCTATATGATATATATATAGGTATATATATATAGAGATATAACCATAAACCCTAAACTCTAAACCCCATGTTCGAATTTTTATCCAACTGTCAGTGCCCAAACTGTCAGAACTGGCTGACAAGCTGGAGACAAACTGGCTCCGAATTGACTCATGCAGAACTCGATAGCTGCATGGCCACTCTATATGTGGTCCCCGGTATATGAGCTATAGTCTAAACTCCTAGTATCCCCCCTAATAAGCCCTATAATGCTCCCCTATATAACCCCCTTTTTCGGAGTTTAGACGATGGCTCATATGTGGTCCCGAGTAGATGGACGTAAATCTCATAGGGCCTGTGTTGTTTCGTGGTGCAGCAGCTTTGTTCCATTTGCCTGTACTCCCTTCACAAATGAGACCACCAAAGCAACATTCATCCCTGACAACCAACTCCAAAACTTTGTTTTGAGGATGCCTTTCCCTGAAAGCCCATGAGACAGATCCAGGAGCTTGGCCCGCTCTGAGTAAATAGCCCCCCCCCTCCCGCCCCTATATGGTGGATACTTCGTATTAAGGGGTGGGGATACATAAATGCGTGTGGCTCGATCATAGCCCTTACATTGGGGACACTTCATATTAAGGGGTGGGGATACGGAAATGTGTGTGGCTCCCTCATACCCCTTACACCAAAATCTCCTAGATTGTCAGGTTTCGACCGCGCTGAGTGGAGCCTGGTGTCGCGGTGCGCAGCGTGTCACTGTTGACCTGCGGCGCCATGTCAATGTCAAAGACGCTTTTGGGAGATCCGAAATTTCCGGACTGGGGCTGCCAAAAGAAGAGTGCCTGATGATGGATGCCTTGACGCGACATACTCTTAAGACCACTACAACAAATGAGTAGATCATGGAAGCAGTGTCAAACTTATCTACCTGAAAGCCAACCAAAAATCAATCCACATATATCTGCTGCCTTATGCCTTAGCTTCTATGAGCTTGAAATTGAACTGGTCATACTGGCTGATCCAAGGAAATGACACGCAGTTTTCTGGAACAAGCCAATGCGCATCTGGTGGCCCAGACTCCTCTTCAGGCAGCTGTTTTGCGGATTTCTTTAAAAAAAAAACCTCTGTGGCGACCCTTGTGTGGGCCAGTACTGGGGATTGCGTATTCTGGAGGTATGTAAGGACCTTAGTGTTGAGAATATCTATGCAGAACCCCCGGCATTTAGCCGACAACCGTGCCTGGCTGAGTCCGTGCTCCTGAGTCTACACTTCTCGCATCAAAGCCCCACAAGGCCTGGAGGTAGTCCCAAGCTTTTTCCCTAAGAAATCAACCCGAATACATGCACAGTTGTTTGCCCGCCTGCTGGACCCACGGCCCGCTAGAGTCGCTGCCGATACTTTTCCTCCCACTACGAGAGACTGCGAAAAGGCTGATCTGGAATGCATGATATATCTCCCAATCTCAGCTAATAGGCCCCTGGAACCCCAAAGCAAATCCTGCTGGACTTTGCAGCACTATCCTTTATGAACCCTGTAGCTGAACCCCAACCAATTACAGGATGGAAAAGGATCGTCGTCCGTTCAGGAGGACCATAACCCGTCAATGCTGAACGTCGAGTGTTGCTCAGCAGTGCCGCATGTCTTGCTAACGCTACTTGGGGGTTTCCCGTAACTAGGGGTACCATTTTGGGGATCCCCTTAATAAGGACTATAGTATATTGGGGTCTATATTGGGGTTCCCCTTATTTTGGGAAACTGCTACTTAGGTGGGTCTATGCGCATGGAGGTAAAACCCGAACGACGAACTCTCTCTCTGGGGCCACAGTTATACACAGCAGGCTCCGACGGCAGCCCAGGTTCTTACACATGAAATCTGAAGTCACTGTATTGGGGAAACCGTGCTAATTACTATATATATATATACCCATTAGGGTAAATTAGTTTAAGTTCCTTAACAGCAACCCAGGAAATTCTTGCAACGTCGGCGAGCTACCGGAATTGAATCCTCCAATCCGAGGCCCTGAAGCATCAACCTGAATTACATGGAAGCACGGAAGCTCTGAACCACCGAGCGTGAAACACAAGAAGCTCGAATCGCATCCCGAAATCTCTGCAACATTGTGATCGCGTCGGAATACGCTTGCTGATGCAACAGTCGGAGTTCTGACAGGCGGAATAATCATCCTGCCAGCTAAGAGATACTATTATTGTTACTATTATTAGTATTATTGTTACTATTATTAGTATTATTATTATTACTATTACTTTTACTATGATTATTACTATCCGCCGACCTTGGGGGGCGTGTTGGATGGTTGCCGAAGGCGGAGAGGGTTTCTCCCTTACAGCCCCAAAACGCGGCGGGGGGTGGGGGGGCGGGGGGGGGGTAGGGGGGGTATCCCGGCTTCGTTTCCCTCCAGGTCCCCACCTCGAAGCAGCCGTTTCAGTAAAAGGCCCCAGGCCCCTGGTGGGCCGGCCCCAAGCCCTGGGGGCCCGGGACCCAAGCCCCCTGGAGACCT
>CAJNIZ010008535.1:99779-110005 GCA_905231905.1 Symbiodinium pilosum
TTGGACTAGTCTTGTTGCGCCTATCTATTGGTCTCGTGCCAGCCGCTGAAAACCCTCAAGGTTTCGCGTTTAGGCTTTCGTGCTTTCTCCGCCACTGGGTCGGCGGACTGAGCCGGAGGCTCTTAAGTTATTATTAGTACGATTACTATTACTATAGTAGCAATAGTTTATAACAAGAACAAAGCTGACCACAAAGCAAGCACAGCGTCATAGCAAAGACGAAGCCTAAACCCTCAGCTCAGGGAGGTTTTCCTTTGTACACTTAGGGTTTGTACCCTCGGGCTTGGGTCCCTGAACCATGGAATATGGTCCGTAACAAGGGTATTTGGGACCCAAACCCAGGGTTACAAACATTCAGGGTACAAACTTATAGTCTTTGATAAGCCCTAAACCCTAAACCCTATAAGAATGACTCCTGAAACCTTGCACATCAGCCACTCCTCCCCTCGCCACGCAAGCCGCATGGGAGTGAGGTAGGCCTTGGTCCGGGCCGCTATCATTGCTATCCTTTAGGGTTTAGGATTTAGGGGTTTAGGGTTTAGAGTTTTGGGGTACCGGGTTTGGAGTTTAGGGTTTTTATGGGTTTAGGGATTTAGGGGTTAGTTGCTTGTTGCTCATGTCGGACGTTGAAGGAATTCCGGAATTCAAGGGGTCTACTTCATAGAGAATGTAGGCGTCTTCTGAGAAGGCTTGCAGTACCCTGGTGAAAATCCGAAGATGGAATCAACTCATTCAAATCGTACAACTTGTTTTGAAGAAGCCCCGACTCAGACCAGAGGCGACGTGACATCCTAAACTCGAAGATTTGTGTCTGAAACTGGCAGCTTATAATTGCCAGAGCTTCTAAGGGGTCTAGCTCATCAAGCCCTCTTAGTGGCGCTGTGCTCATCAAAGTTGTCATCAACCCCCTATGTACGGGATACCACATGCGGTGCAATCCATTCTGTTCAGCAGCATGGCGATGCGTTAAGAAATGTGGGCGCTTGCAGCACTTCCTCAATTCCTACAAGGCAAGGGGACTGGGGACATTCCAGCCTTTGGTTTGGGCTCGATCTGGACCTTAGCCTCAAGGTATCTCAGCGTCCCTGCACTGCCACTTACAACTTTTGATGAGCATCTGTCACACCCACACCTATACTGACATTCCCCCAAGCTCAAGACTACTATATAGGGTTATATAGGGTTTATGGGAAAGAAAATGGAAACTAGGGTTTAGGGTTTATGGATTAAGGCTTACCCTTGGTTTTGCTGGAACTTCAACCGACATGACCAACAAGAGATCCACTTGTTGAGGAAATCGGATTTCGGGCTTTCATTCAGAAATGTCCTCTCATGTCACTTGCCAAAAATGATGAAAGCCCGAAGCTGTGCTGGGTATTACGTGCTGCAGGCAAAGTAGCCTCAAAACAAGGATTTGACCTTGAGAACTGCCACTTTTTATAGCCCAAACCTGCAACAAACCCATGTCGGGCAAGTGGCTCTGAAGCACTCACAGTGCACCCCATTGCTCTGAATCCGCAGAGCTAGTGGGAAGCTGGACAAGGTGCGTTCTTGCTGCTTGTTTAGACCTATACCGCTTAAACATATGAAAGTGTGCCTAAATCCTGGCGCGAAATTTGAGATCCGGAAAGAAGGACCCACTTTTGCATTCTTCCAGGTATGCCTTCCCAGCCCTTCATAAGTCCTCACTCGGAAAGTGACATGGGTCATTGTCCGTGAATGATAGTGAAGCCGCTCTGCTTGCAGCTTTTGCTTACCAGCTGCAACACTTCCTGAGCCCGAGCTAGGCGGCGTGCAAACCAAAATAGACTAACCTCTAAACGCTGTATTACCCCGGTATAGTACTTTCCATTTACTTTTCCATTATCCCTATAGAAGCCCAATATGCCGTAATGTGTAGTAACCCTACACCCTAAACACTATATTACCCCATTATAATACTTTCCATTTCCATTATCCCTATAGACGCCCCAATATGCCATAGTAACCCTAAACCCTAAACCCAAAATTTAAATAACCCCATTATAGTACTTTCCATTTTCTTTTCCACCCCTCCCATCTCCGAACCATCCAGCCGCCTGAAATCTTGCAAATCCTTGTGACGTCAAAACCCAAGCCACGTTAGCAATAGGGCTGCTGGCTTTTGGCAAGTATCCCAAATCCTCAAAGCTTCATAGGTTTCATGAAGGCTTGCACCATGTAGGGTACCTGAATACATGATAACAAATTGCAGGTGCCGTTCCCTCCCATTAGTTCAACAATACCGTGGACCAGAGCTCTTAGCCATGCTACCTAAGCACCGGTCCAGACAAAGAACCCATACAGCATGCAACAGGGTCGCATCCCTAAGCCTGCTGTTAATCCCGCAGGCTCGTGAGAATGGATCCCCTTCGGGATCGAAGCAAAAGAAGGTGTACCATAGGCAAAGAAGGTGTACCGCTCAGGGTAGCAGGATTTCTGGGCATTCAGGCCACCGTTGGGAGCAGGGTTTGTGGGCATTCGGCCACAAAAAACTGGGGATGTAAAAATTGTTGTTCTGAGCAACATAGCTGCACGACTCTACCACCCAGTAAGCCGCCATCCTGCAATGAAGCCAATGAAGCTGCTGTGCTGTCTAAAGGAGCTGATGGGGTTCGTGCTGGTTTAGGGAAGAACCGCCAGAGTAAAGACGAAGCCTCACCCATACCATTGGCTGTCCATTCTACTACTGCAAGAGGTCACAGAACCTTGCCCCAACTATACACACCCAAACCCTATGCAGCGCGGTGAATCAGCAACCTTCGCAGAGCCCCACACGTAGGAACGTGCCCTCACGGGGCATCCGCACTGATCTTCGGCGCCAGCCCTTCCCCAGAGCAGATTGACAGTGCACAACAAGACACAAGCAGCAGCACAGGCAATAGCTGCAGTCCTCGTCTCATTTTCCTTATTACTGCTCTTGCAGCGCTTGAATCCTGTGCTTCTTCTTCTTGAGCTGCTTGATTTGCTGGCTCCGAGTACTCTTACTTTATACATGCTCTTCCTGTGACCATGAATGTGACAATTGCTTCAAGTACTGCGGGTGCCCAGATCCAACACACGATCCAGCAAAAGTACAGTATGCACAACTTTGACAATGCTTGTGCGATAAAATCCCCAAGCCACACCCTACCAGGGCTTTCCGAATAATGCGGCCTGCCAACTGCACGGCTAAACAGGAACCCCAGGCCTAGGCTCGAAACTCTGCATCTGTGGCAGAATGACTCTCCTCAGCCCTAAGCCCTTAGCCCGAAGGCCTTTGGGGCCCTGCAATCCCAACTCTCCAGGAAATATCATGCTGATGAGGGGAGTTTGGCAACCCCCACCCCAAAATGAGGGCCCCTACAGTTATCACATAACGGTCGGGGTTACCAAAATCCTGGGAATACATACTAGCGCTGATACTACCATCTAGAGTAAGGCCCTCTTACTGGACACTCAATCACAAGCAACCTGACCACCCTGAGCCGAAATTGGCGTCTCCTGACACGAGGCTCTACCTTTTCGGCCGACAGAAGCCGAGGGAACCCAAGGGCAAAAGCAAATCTAGGAAGCCCGCATCGAGTGGCTTGTTCCTCCTCTACTACCTACACACACTTGAACTTCATAGTTCGCAATTTATTTTCCTGAAAATCCCTATGCTCCCCCAGTTTCCATTCATTTTCCATTTGAGTATCCATCATAGGTCTTGAACTTCATAGTTCGCAACCCAACCATCCAAAAAGGGCTCACCATGTTGAAAAGCCACCCTTGACAGTTTAGCTTATACACTAAGAATCCCTTCAACTTCCTATTCAAGACCCGAAGCCCCTATAACCCCCTATAACCTGTAAACCCTATAACCCCTAAACCCTAAACCCTATAACCCCTAAACCCTTAACCCTATAACCCCTAAACCCCAAACCCTAAACCCTAAGCCCTAAACCCTAAACCCTAAGCCCCTATACCCCAAACCCTCAGCCCTAAGCCCTCCCAGCTCAGCCCCTAGGCTTTCGCCTCGCTGTAGGTCCTTCCACGCAGGGAGGACGCATCCTTTCCGGCCTTGGAGCCGCAGATGGGTTTCATTTGCGGGCTATATAGGTTATGGGGGTTTAGGGTTATAGGGGTTTAGGGTTCAGGGGTTTAGGGTCTAGGGGTTAAAGGTTTAGGGGTTAAAGGTTTAGGGGTTTAGGGCTTACGGAAAACAAAATGGAAACTACTATAGCACGTTAGGATATAGGGGATGGTATGGGCTAGAGGCAACATTTCCCCAGATATAAACAATGGCCACGGGTTATATGGGTTCCTTTTTAGGGAATATTTTAGGGACTATACTCAACTACAAGAGGGACTCCTATATCCACTATCAAGAGTCCTTTAATAAGGCTAATATTGACAGTAGCTATTCGCGGGTTTCAAGGGAGGTTTTCGGGGGTTGAGGGATGGTCCATCACTGATCTGGCAAGGGAGGGGCCTTGGAGCAGATTGCCGTGAAACAAGTCACTGCGCTGCCACCCAAATCCTAAACCCTACACCCTAGCCCCTAAAGCCTAATTGAACCCTTACCCCTAGACCCCAAACCTAAAAAGCTACCAGCTTCACTTTCCTGACAAGTAGCAAGCCACACGTTGAGGGTGCAGTCTCCTGTTCACCCAATTTACTGGTGGTTAATAGGGGATAGGGGAATATACTCCCTTTTTAATATATTCCCTTGTTCCCTACTAACCCAAAACCCCTAACCCTAATTAAGCCCTAAACCATATATACATATATATATATATACACATATTATCACATATATATATATATCCTTATTCCCTACAATCCCCCCGTACTAGTACATCCTGGTCACCCAAGACAAGTCCTACAGGTGCCCTTGCCTTAAAGCCTTGGGCACCGGCGGAATTACCGGAATCCCGGCCTTGCACAGAGAATGAATCAAACAGAGCTTAGGGTTAGGATAGGTAGGGAGTTTAGAGTTTAGGGTTTAGGATAGGTAGGGGTTTAGAGTTTATTAGTTCTTAGTGTTTTGGATAGGTACGGGGTTTAGAGTTTAGGGTTTTGGATAGGTAGAGGGTTTAGAGTTGAGGGTTTGGGGGGGTTCGGATAGGTAGAGGGTTTAGAATTTAAGGTTTAGGGTTTAGAGTCCCACTGACCAGCGAGAATACGGGTCATATTAAGGGCGAACTACAAGTATTTTACACATGTTGTCAATGGGTGGGCGGTGGGGGTAGTACCCAATAAATGGGTGTTGGTTAAGTCAGCAAGCATAGTCTGTTCTGGGAATGGAAAACCAAATGGAAAAAACAAACTGAATATGAGACGGACGAACACAAGAAGATTATATTATAGGGCTTTATATACTCTATAACTCTATACATATATGAGCGTTCGCCGAAACTCCTTCTATAATCCGATGCCATAGAAAAGTTGGGGCGGCCCTATCACTTTGGGGGTTCTAGAGTAGGATGCACGAAAGGCATCGCTGTTGGGGAGTCCAGCTAAGACACAGTCGCGGTTACGTCTCTGAGTGACAGTGAGGGGTGTTGCTCTTGAGACTTTTTGCACGATTCCTACGTCTCACGGCATTCCTTCTCTTCGTGCCTACTACGCGGTATTGACCATTGCTCATACATATGTGTATATATATATAATATACATGAGCTACAGTCTAAACTCCTAGTATCCCCCTTAATATCCCCTATAGTAACCCTCTACATAATTCCCAATGCAACCCCCTTTAAGGAGTTTAGACTATAGCACATATGTATACATGTATATATATATACATATACACATGTATACACGGTTATGGCTACGGAGCCGGCGCCTGCCATGATGCATGACTTGCCTGCAGCCCTTTCTGGAAATCCCGAGCCTGTATCCCACTCCTCACCCGAAGACAACGTCCTAGTAACTCTTAGTATCCATTGCTTGGGTACTGCCCCCACCCTGTAACAGCCTACCAGAGGTCCTATCAAGGGTTTTTAGAACTAAATTATAAGTACTACTTGTCACCATTGGTTTGGCTAACGTATGCGGGATGAGCATGCAGGCAGCGATGAAACCCCAGCAAGCCTGATTGCTGCGAAATGGTACACACATGCCACTGTGTAACTGATATGCGAATCCTGCTAACCGAACTCACGAAAACCCTCCTTTCACAGAGTACCAGAGTTCGTAGCATGCAAGCGCCCCTCCCAAGACCTATCTGACGACAATGGCCACCTGCAAGCCTGCAACTAAGATAATTCTTGTATTCAGGACCCAACAGTCCTTGTGAGTACTCACGTCGGGCATGGGGGCACGGATCCCCGGAGTAGCCCCCGTAAAATACTCAAAATAAGCTCTGAAAAGTATTCCCTACTATTGTCTAGTCCAGTCCTGATGCCCTACAGTAACCATCAGTACCAAGAACAGTACCTTTGAAGCTTTGGTGTCAAGGTGCGCAGCGGGTTGGTTGCAGCAGATGCTGTGATGGTGGTACCTCGGGTAGGGCTTCAAGGCCCTGGATGACGAGGAATGTTATTACGACGCTACTGGATCTTTGCAGAAATTGGATGTCAGAAGGCCATTTAAATCAAGCAATGGCATATACAAGTGGGCTGGCAATTTGAAGGGCTTCCAGGAGAGCAACTAGCTAGCAGGACCAGTGCATACCTAGGGATGTTTTATACTAGACGCAAAGATGCCTGAAGGTTCTAGTGGGCCACAAGACGAATCTAGCAGCTAGCTATTGCAGAAGAATTGTTACACAGCGATGAGTCCCCTTACACCCAAAAGTCCCTCACTTTCAGGGCTTCATGTAACTGTATATACTACAAGGTCCTCGAACTGAAGATCTCTTTGGTCTAGATGAGGCTGGTCTGTGACACATGCACGTATGGGACTTGCGCATAATAGGGAGCTCATGTAGGGATGCTATAGAGCTTGAGGATCGAAGTGGTTATGCCCATCTCAACCATCCCCAAACTCTACAAAAGAGAGGAATTTTTCCCTAAGCGTCCAAGGACCCAAATAATAAGGGCTTTAGGGCCCAAATACCATTAATATTATAGTATTTGGGCCCTAAAGCCCTATGATTTGGGTCCTTGGACCCTTAGGGTTTCCTGACAGGCAAGAAGCGAAAGCTGCCCAGCGTGCTAGTGGCCGAGCCTTGCATGGCTTTTGAAAGATTTTTGTTGCGAACGGTTTGCTCACTCGGGGTTAAGAGCTGTTTCATCCTTAACGTATATTAAAATACCTACATACTATATTCCCTTATTCCCCTACTACTATATTCCCTTATTCCCTACATAATATATTCCCCTATTCCCTACTCACCCCCCAGTAAGTTTAGGGTTCATGTCTATGTCTGGGACGGCTTAGGCTTTGGGATGATCTGTCCTGAAGACTGGGTTGCTGTTAAGGAACTTAATTTCAGTTACTATATTGGGTTTAGGGTTTAGTATCCCCCCTATAATGGAGAATCAAATGGAAAAGAACATGGAAAATGAAATGGAAACTGGGGGAATATAGGGATTTAAGGAACTTAATTTAAGTTACTATATTGGGGGAACCATATTGTTTACTATATACATACCCATTATGGTAACTTAATTTAAGTTCCTTAACAGCAACCCAGAAGATTCTTTCTTGGAGGGTCGACGGGCACCAAAGGTCTTCCCCTAGGGATATTAGGGTTTAGGCTTTAGGGACTAGGGTTTAGGGTTTAGGGATTAGGGTTTCTGGGTTTGGGGTTCAGGGTTTAGGGTTCAATTTTTAGGGCTTAGGGTTTATGGGTTTGGAAGTTCCCTTACGTTCCCTATGGATCCAAATAGCCCAATGTATTACCCTAATAGTGGAGAATCACATGGAAAAGCAAATGGAAAATGAAATGGAAACTAGGTGTTTACAGGGATGTTTTGGGATCCCAATAGCACGTGTTGGTAATAGCTACAGACTTTAGGGCCCAATGTAGGTACTAATTGTATACTTGGATCCCTAGGGTTGTTATTTGACTTCGCAGGACCAAAAATTCACTACATTGTGGCGCACACCTTTCAGGCAAGACCTTGATCAAGTACCATGTGCAAAAAGTATGCTCCTTACTTGAGGACCAGGTGGAAAATCCTACCAACCTGTTGGGAGAGAGACTGGCATAGCTGGGTAATTTCTGAGGCTGGCATTGACATGTGCCTACTGTTACTAGTTTGGCTTGACCTTAAGGTGCTGAAGGTGTAGCCATGAAAGGAACCCAAAATCTGGCTCCATGCTGACAGGAGTGCATGTGCTGGAAGCGCGTCCCCCGCCGGAAGGAGGTGGAGAGTTTTTGAATGAGGTAGTGGCGGCGAGCAATTCACTAACCTTTCTGCGTCCAGCAAACACGCCCCTTATTCAACTAAGATCCTGCAACCTGCAAAGTCCAAGACATTTAAGTCTGGTCTCTTAACCCCCCAAGAGTCTCGGCACACTTGTAGTGACGGCTTGCAGCTGAATCTTGATTTATGCTGGGCCCGACTCCCGCACATCCAAATCGATGGAGTTCTCACTATTGCCATCTGCTTCTCCAATGGCAATGATCATTCCTCTCGTTACTCTAGTTATTGTTTTTGCCACTGTCTCTACTGCTGTGCCTATTCTCTGCTCCCTCCAAGATGACCCGGTATCTCTTCTGGCAGACGAAGTGGCGCTGGAAATTCTTGAAGGTGCTCGTGCTCTCACCTCAGGTTCCGACAGCTTTCCGCTTGTCTGAATCTTCAACTTCCAGGGGCCCCATCCTCCTCCTCGCCGCTGCTTACGTTTACTGGAACGATTTAATGGCCTTAGATATCAAACTTGACCCTTATACCGGGCACTAGATATCTGGATACATGAAGGAGGACAACTTGGCCCCCTCACATCTTTGACTTCCGCCAATGCAAGTGAGAAGGCGTCATGTGAACAAATGCTGCAAAGAGGCCTTACCCTGAACCTCCATGTCTATAAATAATACCTACATTGGGCCCAAAGGCTATAAATATTACCTACATTGGGCTAGTTGGATCCCTGGAATACACCAGACTTTAGCCCGTATGTGGCCTGGGATACGGCAAGCCGCAGAGGAGATGAAAAGGAGAAACAATATCATTGTCATTACTACTATTATTACTAGTATTATCACTACTATGATTATTTGGGTAACTAGGGGGATGCTGAACCTCACCTGAAAGAAGGCCAGTTTTGGGTCCGCGGGATCCATAGTCATATCTCTAGGTATCCGAATAGCCCAATGTATGTAATATTGGCCGATTTTAGGGCCCAAAGTAGGTATTACTTGTATACCTGGATCCATAATCATAAGCATTGATTCTCATTATTGTCGTGATGATACAAGAATTCCTGCAATCTTCTTTGTAAAGGAAGGCACCTCAGAAATCCTGCGAGAACGCCCTGGAGGCTAACTCTCCAACAGCCAGGCAACTAGCTTCCAGCATCTGGTCGCGATGCCGTACGGCTCTACGCGCACCCTAAACCCTAAACCCTAAACCCTATTCCTTACAGCTTCAACAACCCTAGAGCATCCTGCAAGGCTAACTTTCACAGGCTTTTGCTGTAAGTGTATATGGCTGTGGAAAAGGGCTGTGTCCCATATCATGAAAACGCGCTACCTACAACTCCCACATCTTGAGCCATGCGGATATCGAGAACTGCTTTTGGTGTGCTTGGCCTGGTAGACTGGATCCAACTCTTGGCACATATAGATTTGCGCCTTCAAGCAACTCGCAAGCCTGAGGAAGCTTTCAGAGGTGGGGGGGGGAGCTGCAATGCAAGTCAACCCGAGCAACTCAAAAGCAGAGAGGGGAGATCACTCTTCTTGTGAGCTCTGCGCTTAAGACCGCAAGAGGGGATGACCACTGTTGTCGCCTAACAGCCCATGTTCTCCCGCCGGGGTAACGCGATGTGAAGCCCTTCTGAACGCATCGGGGTGCGAGAACTTATGTTCACTTTGCTATGCAGACTGTGTGAAGATCTCAAAATAACAGCAGTTTTAGCCAGCAAGCTGCTATTCCAAGCTTCAGGACCCTATGTCAGAAGTGTTGAACAAAACGTCTCCGGCTGTCTCCGGGCCCTGCGCGGAATCGTAGATCTCTGTTCGTATATACATGTATGTATATATACCGATATATACATACGTATTCTGCTCGGTATGTTTCTAATTATAATTTGTGCAGATATACATATCTATATATATATATATGGGTATGTGC
>CAJNIZ010008536.1:0-14548 GCA_905231905.1 Symbiodinium pilosum
GGAGCCAACGTTAGAAAAAAAAAACAGCCAGAGCCAACGTTAGGAAAAAAAACACCTCCGCCACGGGGTGTCACGTGGGATTTCGTGCTGAGGGTAAAAGAGGGTGACCTAGAGTTTGTTGCCAAAGCAACCCGGGAGATCCTTCGCCTCCATTATCCCAAGGGTCACTGGCCTTCATACTAATTCAGGCACGATCCCATACCTCAATGAGGTTATATATCCTATACCTCAATGAGTATCCTATACCTCAATGAGTATATATAGACCCTTCCAGAATGCCCCCAGCCCAGAATCAAGAAGGTGCACCAAACCGTTATCACCCGAAGCTCCTCATGTAGCAGAATGTACCATAGATATGTAGGTACTCTGTATTAAAGTGCGTTTTAGGGCCCACTGCAGCCGCGCATTCCTCCTGAAATCCTCACCCTAATCCCTCAACCCAGGGCCTTTATACGATTTATGGCTTAGGGTGAGCGCGTTACAGCCGCAACCGCCCAAGCCCGTAAACCCAGAAAGTTTAAATCCTAGCCGCCTTAAGGGGTTACCCTTTCTAGCCAATATACATGCATATAAGTATGTTTTTCCGATATATAATTACTCCCTGGAACCGCGCTAAATGGACCCTTAAGCCTAAACCCTACACCCTTATCCCTATACACTCAACCCAAGACCTTAGACCCTGTACCCTAAACCCTATACCCTGAACCCTATATCCTAAACTCTCTGCCCTCAAACCCAGGACCTTAGACCCTATAACCTGAACCCTGTGCCCTGAACCCTATATCCACAACCCTATACCATAAGCCTTATATCCTAAACCGTGAACCCTATACCCTAAACCCTATACACCCTGAACCCCCAAACCCTAAACCTAAACCCTAATCCCGAAACCCTAAAACCCGAAACCCCTAAACTCTAATCCTAAGCCCCTTCTTAGCCTTTGAGCTCTCGGAAAGAAAGGCCGGAGCTTGAGCCGGGGTCGTGGCGGCAGCCGGCTGCTGGGCCAAAAGGGGTTGAGTTTGGGTTTTAGGTTTTAGGGGTTTTAGGGTTTAGGGCTTAGGGTTTAGCGGTTTTAGGGTTTAGCGGTTTTAGGGTTTAGGGGTTTTAGGGTTTAGGGCTTAGGGTTTAAGGGGGTTTAGGGTCTTAGGGTTTAGGGGTTTTAGGGTTTATGGCTTAGGGTTTAGGGGTTTAGGGACTTAGGGCCCCAATAATGGCCAATATAGGGAGTTAGGGGATATAGGCTTAAGGGTTTAAGGTTTAGGCTTTAGGCTTTGGGGTATAGGATTCAGGGCTCAGGATTTAGGTTTAGAGTTCGGAGTATATAGTTGAGGGCCGAGGGGTGATGCTAAGGGTCTGGGGAGTCAGGTTTAGGTGCTAGGGCTTAAGGATCATGAGGGGGGTAGGTTCATTCTTGATGGGGTTTGCGGTGCAGGGTTAAGCTTCTTACGTTTCCTTTTTGCGGAGAACTTGCGTCCGCCTAGTGTTTTGGAGGCTCCTAGGATTGAAGCAGCAGGCTAGGCAATTTTGACCCTAAGCCCAGACCCTCAACCCCATTTGAGCTACAGTCTAAACTCCTAGAGTCCCCGTTAACATCACTTATATGATCTCCTATAAAACCCTAAACCCTAAACATAAAACCCTTTAAGGAGTTGAATTAGACTATAGCTTATTTAGGGAAGGCGTCGAGTTGGTATCACCTTGGGCTTGCTGTCATTCCGAGGTGGGGCGGCTAACGTAGGGTTTAGGGTTTAGGGGTTTAGGGGTTCAGGTTTAGGGGTTTTGGGTTTAGGGTTGAGAAGTTAGATGGTTCTTGAAATCAACATTCGTTATTTCTGGGTGTGTTGAAGGGAGCCCCCGGATTTTTTGAAATACTTCAGATGGCACAAAAAGAATTCATGAGCCCCTATGATTTAACCCACCTACCAAGTGCCTTTGCAATCCAATTTTCCCCAGTTAGAGAACAACAATAAACGCCCACTCCCCTGCACGCGGGGAGTTACTCGTCTTGAGACCTCAATCTTAAAGCTCAAGCATCGCAGGATTCAGGTCCCACAAAACAAGAAAGAACGCAAGCCCGGAACCCTCAAGCTTAAGACCTAGAAGCCCTAAGGCCTGAGGTCTATAAACCTAAACCCTGAATAGTAGTTTCCATTTCTTTTCCATTGTCCCTAAAAAACCCTTATATAAACCCTAAATAGTAGCTTCCATTTCATTTTCAATTTTCTTTTCCATCTGACTCTCCATTAAGCCCTAAACACTGAACTCTCAGGTACAGCCCCCCGCCACGCCGCACACCACCTCGAGGAGGAGGCCGCAGTCGCAGCCGCAGCCGCCGCGAGCGCAACGGGGGCTGACAAAGTGAGCTCTGTGGTTTAGGGTTTAGGGTACAGGGTTTGGGGTGAGGGTAAGGGTTGAGGGCGTAGGCTGTAGGGTATACAGGGTTGAGGCTTCAGGGTGTAGGGCATAGGCTTTAGGGTTTATAGGATAAAGGATTTAGGGTTTAGTCTGCCTTAAATAGCGATTGAATGGGGGGTTATATGGGGATGTCATCATGATTTGGGGGATTTCCATATTCTCTCTAGTCAAGGAGGGCTAAAGGGACTGTAGGGTCTGTATGTTTAAAAGGGTCTCCAGGGCGACTCTTCGGTGTGCAGGGTTCGAAGGGTTGAGGATTTAGGTTCAGACGGGGTCAGCTGCATCCCGGATTCTACCATTAAAGTCTGCGCTACGGCCTAGAGTCTATGGATAGCTTTTATCTTGCCACTTCGAATGCCTAAGCCCTGAACCCTCCTTGGCACTTAGCTAGGATCTTAGACTCTTAACCTTTCGGGTGCCCCTATACTCCTATAATATTACAGGCAGCTGACAACGGAGGGGGCTGAACTCTAAACCCTAGAACTTCTGGGTCTGGATTATTCTGGGATGATTTTAGGACGGCTAGGGGTCTCCTTTCCCCCTTCCCTACTCAGTGCTAGGATGCAGGCCAAGGGTCTCGAGGTTTCTTGACAGGGTGTAGGACTTAGGGTCTAGGGGTTTTAGGGTTTAGGGGTTTAAGGGTTTAAGGGTTTGGGGATTAGCTTTTTAGGGGTTAAGGGTTAGGTGTTTTAGGGTTTAGAGGTTTAAGGGTTTAGGGGTTTAAGGGTTTAGAGGGTTAGGGTTTAGGATTTAGGGTTTAGGGTTTAGAGGTGTAAGGGTTTGGGAATTTTAGGATTTGTTTTTTAGGATTCAGGCTGTGGCGTTTAGGGGTGCAGGGTTTAGGGGCCGAAGCCGAAAACCCTGACCCTTTCTATAAACACTTGACAGTGGCTTTTTATGGAGGCCCTTGGTAATATTCGGGTCCCGCGCAGAAATTATGTTCTTCTCCCCCCTCAAGGCGCAGTACTACACCTGGTCAGAGTCTTTCCAGTCAATGAGAAATCCATTTTGGGGAGCTCAGAATACGGATGGGCCGACCTTTTTTTTTGGAAACCCCTCACATTCTTCTGCTTCTGATCCTGACTCTCCTACCTAGACCCCAAACCCTACCAAAACCCTAAACCCCCGAAACCCTGAAACCTTGAAACCTCACGGAGACCCAGGCGAGGAGCAAAAGCGTAGGGAGGCCGAGAAGAAGAAACTCGGCCATCATCAGTTTGACCCAGGTTTTGGAGAATTTAGAGGCTATAGGGTTCAGGATTTAGGGAGGGTTGGAGGGTTCATGTTCAATTTCTAGGGTTTAGGGCTTACAAAGTTGAGGAATGGGTTGAGACTGCGGCTCTGGGGGTTCGGGGTTTCGACAGGGCTTGGTTGCTTGGGGGTTGAGGCATGCCGGTGGGTTGAGGGATGGGCTGTTCAGGTTGAGGGGTCACAGGGTTAAGTCGCGTGAGAGTTCAAGAGTTAAGGCCTTTGGGGCAGGATCATCGTACTAAAAGATATTTGAGTCAGAGCACTATGTTGTTGCGAAAAAGGGAGAAGACAGAAACCCA
This sequence comes from Symbiodinium pilosum, assembly GCA_905231905.1. Classification (NCBI taxonomy): domain Eukaryota; class Dinophyceae; order Suessiales; family Symbiodiniaceae; genus Symbiodinium; species Symbiodinium pilosum. The sequence goes on from CAJNIZ010008536.1 coordinate 3,966, forward strand.
TCTACTCTAGCCTCACTCCTTCCTTACTTCGGATTATAGGGGAGCACTAGGGTCTGCTTAAAGTACGAACCATAAGCCCTAAACCCCAATTGAGTAGTATTTTATTTGGGAATATTATGGTACCCAATATAGAATAAGAATTTATCACCCTTCGGCGTAGTATTCTATATAGGGATATAATCTTACTAGGTTCAACCACCAAAAAACCCCATTCAATTCAGAACGGAACCTAAGAAGCATTCAGCTGAGGAAGATGGAGAAGCGGATCCCTCCGCCAGCCGTCCGCGGCCCTGATAAGCCGCAAATCACGGAGGATACCATTTGGGCGTATAGGGTCTAGAGGTTTAGGGATTTAGGGTTTAGCGGGTTAGGCTGCAGGTTTGGGTATAGGGGTTTGAGGTTGACGGTTTAGTGGGTTGGGGTTTGGGGATTAGGGTTTTGGGATAAGACCATTTAGGCGTTTGGATTCATAGGGATATGGTGTTGATTCGGCATTGCTGTAGGTTTGTCAGGACTGAGGAAATTATTTTCCACCATGATTGTTCTGGGAACAAGAGCCTGATCACTATCCATGCACATGGTTATATAGGGTGATACAGGGTTATATGCGGACACTGGGGAACTCTAGGGTGTTGGTGTGGTATAGGGCGTAGGGCATTGACACACTAGCCAGACGTGGCTTACACATCATCAAGCACTTCAAGGAGGGATTTCCAGAGGCTAGGTTTTTTTTTTGGGCTCAGAGGGATCTCATAGGGGTTGGGAAATTCAGGGGATTGTAGTTTCTGGTTCTTCCTAAGGAATGAAAGAGCAGAGAAGAACCTGGAACATGTTAACTTATTGTTCTTGGGACTGCAACAAGGATCCACTCCTCCATTCACTACTAACAGCCAGTAAGCCTAGGGAACAGATTCACCTGACGTCTGCCATGGAAGATTACCCCAAGTTTGGATTTAGGCTTCAGGGTTCCAGGTGAGTGAGTTGGTGCAGTTTGGACAGAGATCCCAAGGTTTCCAAGCTTTGAAAGATTTCCGGACGAAGGGCCACAGAAGGATGGAAACTTGAAGGCGATGTAGATAATTTTTTATTCGAGCTATAGTCTAAACTCCATAACAGGGGTTATATCGGGGATTGTATAGGGGAGTATTATAGGGATTATTAAGGGGGATCAAGGAGTTTACACTATAGCTCATATGTACAAATAGGTACCTTGGCCCTTCGGGCTTCTTTGGGCTTAGGGTTCAGGGTTTGGGCTTTAGTTACGTTTCCTTTGGCGTTCTGGTAATACCCTAGGGATCCAAATTGCCCAATGCAGGTAATGTTTCCAGACTTTAGGGCCCAATGTAGGGATTATTCGTATACATGGATCCCCAGGGATGGCACAGAACGTAGTGAAACGAGAGGGAGCGTGGTCACACACAGCGCCGTGTGGTGGGTAATGGTGTGTTTCGGGCATTGCGGTCACGGCGTGCAACCTTTTGTATCGCAGCTGCCTCAATGACAGTCTTTGCGTACGCGGAACAGAACCGCTAGAGACAGTACAATATAGATAAACAGAAAATGGGTTTTCACGCCAGGAGCACAAGGCAAACTCGGTTGAGTTCAACGGCCGCTATTACGCAACTCTCGACTTCACTCCTCCAAACTCAGGCCCGTGGGGAAGAGCTTGCACAGAACCTTGAGCGTTTACTTTGTGATGTAGATAGAGGTTTCCAGAATTCGTGGTCCTTTTTGGGGGGAATCCCTAGAACGTGGATTACCAGATTTGGCGGTGTGTGCGGGGGCCCCTATTTCTGGAAACCTCGTTTAAAGTTTTAGGGGTCATGCGGTGGGGTTTGGGCTTTGTCCCTAAGTCCGAAATCTAACCTAGACCTGGCACAAAAGTGCTTATGTCATCCTAGAAGCCTGAAAACAAAAAGCTTGCCCCTTCATTCGAAGGCGTTGGAGGTTTCGGGAAGGGCCCAATCCAGATAAGAAGAATATAGCATGAACGGGAAGTGTCACAGCGCCTACGCCTCAAAAAGTGACAGCTCAAAATCTTTGCCCCTTGAAATCCCAGCGGTACATGCTGTGGTAATTCGTCTCTCCAACATCCCTCGCAAGAATCACCGACAAGATCCGACAAGTACCTCAAAAATTCATCGTTATAGAGCCGCTAGGATTCCCACATGTCCTATATCTTAACTGATGCTAAACCCAAAAGCTGCAGCCCTCAGCCCATCTGAACCCCAACTGACTAGGTCCTCGCCGGTCCGGTTTTGAAGCTTATGAGATGCGATATCTGGAGCAGTTTGCTTCCCCACTCTCTAAAACCTAGTCCGCTATCCCTGAATTTCTCTAAAGCCTATTCTCTAAAACCTAATCCCTGAATTTCGAAGGTTTCAGGGTTTGGGGTTAGGGGACTCCAAACCAGGAAAAAAGAAAAGGTTGACAACAAAAGCAGTTATATAAGGTGGATTTTGGCCCCATCTTTCGGCATTTATGGCTTCTGGATATTCGATAACAACTGCTTTTGTTTCGGAGTGAAGCATGTTAATCTTTAATTGTTGCCAGCAGGGGAGACGGAGAGAGAGAGAGAGAGACAGAGGGAACATTGCATGGTGGAGCCCATTGACGAAACCGGTCGTACATGCAAGGAGCCGGAGCTTCTGTGGCCGTGTGCTCCCTGTTCTGCAAAGCTTCGAGGGTCCAAGTACCCAAGTAATGAGGCTTTAGGCCCCAAATACTATTCAGATTACGTATAGTATTAATACTCTTCAGATTACGTATAGTATTTGGGGCCTCAAGCCCTACTATTTGAATCCAAGCCTGAGGAAACGATTCCCCACCGCTGGTCGGACAGGACAGGAACCTTACGAGCTTGGGGCGCCGCGGCGGTGCGTCTCATTTCCCAAAAGGGTCCATGTAGCTATATGGGGTATACTTGGGCCTTAAAGTAGGTATATGGGAACCCCTTTGGGCACTAAGTATATACCATATACCTACATGGACCCTTTGGGTTCGGGAGGGCGCAGAGCTGTGAGAAGAGGGAGAGAGACCGCGAGCGAGAGAGAGAGAGAGAGTGAGTGAGATCGGGGGGACAGAGAGAGAGAGAGTGTGTGGGTGTGTGTGCGGGTGCGTATGCGTGTTGCGTTTGGGGTTCTATGCGCAGTGCTAAAAAGTCAAAGGTCATCTTGTTTTGTGGCTTTGTGGGCCAGGAAGCTCAGCAGCCATGTTTGCCACGCTTCAAATTCAGACCTGAACGTACGGCCTAGAAACTATGAACCAGTAACCCGCCCTAAAGCCCAGAAACACTACAGCCCTAAGGGTCCAAGTACCCAATATTTAGGTACTTGGGATTTGGATAATAGTAATCATAGTACAGGTTTTGGGTAAGTATTTGTTATTTGGTACTTGGACCCTTAGCGCAGTGTTCAGGTGGTGACTCGAGTGGTCAGAAGGCGCGCATTCAGATGCCATTCGGATGGGAGGTGCTCAGGCCGCAGCTGGGGGTTTCCCAAAATTAGGGGGAAGGGGTTTAGGCTTTAGACGGTTTAGGGTTTAGGGTTTAGGGTTGAGGTTTTAGGGTTCAGGGGTCCCTTTAAAGGTGGTTATCTAGGGTTTTACAGGGTAATACGAAGGTTATACAGGGGTTTTGTATCGGTTATGTAGGGTTCAAGGCTTAGGGTTTCCAAAATTAGGAATCCCTTCAACGGGGACATAGGGTCAAACTGTTATACAGGGGTAAAAAAAGGGTTTAGAGCTCAGGGTTTCCAAATTCGGGGTACCTTTGTGGGGTTACCATGATGAGGATCAAGGTTATTTTGGATCTATGTTGAGGTCTCGCTGTTTAGGGGAACTACCAACTGTGGCAGTTTGCAAGCCTGACCAAGAAGTGATTGAATTCCTGTCACGGCGTGCCCACCTTTATCCAGAGTCTTGGGCTGTATGTACAGACATTATTTGCATGCGGGTATAGAGTATAACTACTATAGGCGGTGCCTCCTAAACCCCTAAACCCCCCCCCCTGAACCCGAAACTCTTCAAAGGGATACCCATAATCCAACCTGCCTCAAGACTACTAGAGGAGACTTATCCTAGAAGCAAGCAAGGTTGCCGACATCACGGATGACGTGCGAGACGCGGTTGTCAAGCTATACACCTTCGGCACGGAGCCTTGCTGAGATCAAGCTAAGTCGGGGAACACCCAAGCCTAGGTACCCCAGTAGTACCCTTGATTTAGGGCTGAACAGCAGGAAAAAGGGACCCTTGTTGTTAAGGAGCCCGAAGCAGAGCCATCATGTTGCGATTCCCCTGTAAGACTGAAATCTCAGGAGCTTGCAGGTGGATAGTTTCCCCATGTTTCCCCATGTGCTTTGCCTAGCTCTTTCATACCCCTATGCTCCCCATATGAGGCTTATGTGAGGGTACCCACCTAGCAACTCCCCACCTAAAATGTAGGATTTGGGGTTTAGGGTTTAAGTCTTATGAAGGTTTAAGTCTTATGAAGACTTGTTTTCAGAGAGGAGGCCTGAACTTAATCCGCAGCCCGCCGCTATACCCCAAGTCCGAAATTCAATCTCCAATTGCTGCTCCTTACATGTGTGGGTATTCTTATCGTAGTTTCCTTTTTTTTTTGGCATTATCCCAATAACCCCAATATACTATAGTAGTTTCCATGTTATTTTCCCTTATCCTTATACTTTCAACCTGCAACGGCACGGGCTCGTGTATTTCTGTCCGCGATCTGTTGCCCAATTTTGTGCCATATTTGAGGCAAAAAACAGTTTAGTTAGGGATGAGGGTTTACGCACGGGCTTCTATATAGTTCCTTCTGGGGTTTGGTTATCGCTGTAAATACAGTATCCCTATAAGGTCTTATACTCTGGGGTTCATGCATCGTTATTAAACTTTTGAGGAGTACCTTGTTTATTAGCTATGTGTTTTCGACCTTTAGGGTAGTGATAGCTTCCTCAACCCTAAAGCCAAGAATCCCAAACCCTAACATCCTGAACCCTTAAACCCTAAACCCACCCAAAAAAAGGCAAACCCTAATTTCCTAAACCCTTAAACTCTAAACCCTAAACCATAACCCCCGAAAAGGCATTGCATAGGAGGTTCTGGGTAGGGTTATGGCATGGTGGTTCAGACCGTGGCCTCCGAGCCTGAACACCAAACCCAAACGCTGACCCAACAGCCGTTTAGGGTTTAGGGCTTGGGCCTTCAGTTTTAGGGTTAAGGGTTTGGGGTTTCAAGAGTTTGGGGTTTCAGGGGTTTCAGGGGTTTAGGGTTTTGGGGTTTAGGGCTTAGGTTTTAGGGCTTAGGAGTGTAGGGTTAATGTGTACAGCTACGGTGTAGGAGCAGATCGTAGAGGCAAATTTGAGGGCACTTCCCAAGCCATATTGAAGAGGAAGCTGAGCACAAGGCCTTAAAACAGAAATCCTCAAAATCTGAAACCTACTTGGATGATCTTTTGACTTAGAAAGTCTATTTACCATCCACAGTAAACCCTTGTAGAAGCCCCATCACCATAGTTAGTAAGTAGATTCACTAAGTCAAGAGATCCTCCAAGTACACCCTGACAGGACCAACTTCAAACCCCAAACTTTCCCACAAGCCTTAGTCCCAAACTTTACTTACATGGTGGGACAGGGAGGCCCACACCCCAACTTAAAATACCACCATTACGTATTGTAAAAAGCGTAAAAAACTACCAATATTATCCAACTATAACCGACCCCTCATGAAAATATAAATCAATTGCTACAACACCATGTTCTAATTGCTTCGGCACCCACATGCTGCCGCCAGAGGCCTCTACATAACATAAAGCCATTGTCCATGTCAGGCTCGCTACACTACATCCCAAATACTATTGTGATTGCGACTCCGACTACATATATATATATATATGCACATATTCTTGCATATATATATATATCCACATACTCTTGCAGCTACTACCGCTAGACTCTGCCGTTACAACTCACTATCACTATTACCATCAGCATCACTACTACCAGTGCTGATACCTGAAACGTCCTGAAACCCTAAACGCCAAACCTTGTGTCCTTTTCCATCTCCCTGTTTTCTTCAATTGGTTTTTCAGCTGATATTCCAGTATTCTGAACCCTCCGGAACCTAGACTCCAAACTTTCCAGCTCGAAGCCCCAAACCAGAGCCCCGAGACGGTAAGCCTCAAAAAGCACAGGCCCCGCTCCCCCTCCCCAAGCCTTCAGGACATGCTGGTGGCTGGTGGGAAAGCCTAACACCGTTATTCTGTATCCCCGTATAACTGGTATATAAACCTTCGAAAGATCTCTAACCCTTGGAAGTCCGGAAATGGTGGTGGGAGAGGGAAGCTTGCCCAACCACACAACCAATCCCAAAGAACCCTAAGCCTTAAAATTCAAAACCCTAAACCGTGAACCCTAAAACCCTTCACCCCCCAACCCTAAACCCTATACTACACCTTATACCCTAAACCCCTATACCCTTAATTCCTACACCCTAAGCCCTGAACCTTTAAACCCAAAGCTCCATCCCTTAACGCTCACACTGAGGACATGGTTGTGTCCTGAACCTTATACCCTGGCTCAAACCCTTAAACCCTAAGCCCTACGCCCTAAACCCTCGAACCCTAAACCCTTAATCCCTCAAACCCTTAAACCCTAAACCCCTCAACCCTAAACCCTCCAACCCTAAACCCTAAACCCTTGCACTGAGGACATGGTGGTGGGAGAGGGAGGTCGGGCCTTCCACACGGCCAAGGGATCACGCCCCGGCGCCCTCGAAATGATTTGGGACTATCAGACCCTTGGGTTCACGGAAAGGTTAAGGGCTTTGGGGTTTGGGTTCACAGAAGGGTTAAGGGTTTGGGGTTTGGGGGGATCATAGACCCTTGGGATCTCCCAAAGATGAAGGGTTTACGGCTTATAGGGTTTGTATACATATATATATATATATATCTCTCTCTCTCTCTCTCTCTCTCCATATGTCTATATCTATAGATATATCTCTCTCTCTCTCTCTCTCTGTCTCTCTCTCTCCCTCTCCTTTGGTTCTTGAAACGGTTGAGGGGGGATGTAGGGATACTAAGGGATAGATAGGGATATCTTGGGTCATGTAGGGATACATACATGTATATAGGGCTATGCTGGAGTTCGGGATTCAGGGATTGCCCGTGGTGATTCTAAGGGCTACGGGGGTGAAGGTGGGTAGGGAGGTATATAGTCCCCCTTCAGTAGATAGAATATGGCTTTGGGCATATTATAATAAGATCCCTCTATACCCCATATTCTATCTACTTAAGGGGGACTATAGTCATAAGAATGGGCGATGATGGGGCGTGCAGAGTTTGGGGCGCGGGGGTTGAGATGGAGGGTACAATAAACCCTAAATCCTAAACCCCCAAACCCCTAAACCCTAGAATAGGGAATGTAGAGGGCAAGCTAGGTTCAGGGTTTGGGTGAAACGGTTTTGTCGTTCGGGATGCTGCTGGGTGAGTAGCGTGGCAACCTAAATGCTGGGAACGTTCTGGGATCCTACTTCAAAATTCGTGGCTTTCGGATCAATAGGGGCTAAGACTTTAGGGTTTGGAGTGTCAATAGGGTTTACTTAAAGATTAGAGGATCTGGCCATGACCTTTTTGCACATCGCGAGGTGCATGGCTCTGGTATTCTTGCAGGGCTTTACTGCTTGGGGGTTCAGCCCGGTATTGCCATCAGTCCGTGTTCAGAAGGGGGTTAGGGTAACCAAGGTTTTCTAGTACATAATTGTTCTGGGGTAAATACGGAGGAGCCTGACAATGACAATAGCAAGCAGATTGGCTGTTCAAACGACCCATTGAAAATGTGGGTTGGACTGAAAACACGAAGCCTGAAAGGAAGGCACATTCCCACAAGTGGGGGACTGCAATTTCGACCCCCGCATACTATACTCGATACTACATTCCTTCTTACAAGAACCAACGAGGATCCCCCCCTTGAATTGTTGGAAATCCCTAAACCTAAACCCTAAGGTAAAGGGACTTCAATGGGAACCCCAAACGGGGAACCCCAAGAATATAGTAGGAATATGCCTACAGGGGTCCTTCTACTCCATTATATTCCTACTACATTCTTGGGGTTCTTTGTTTGGGGTTCCCATTGAAGTCCCGTTATAAAGCTCACCTTTGGGGCTTCCTTGGAAACTGAGTACCTTTGATTTCTGCGAGTTGCATGAAATTCGTCCAAGTCTTGGCCACATGAGGCCCGGGCAAGAAGCGTTCCTGTAACCGCAATGACTTACAGTTTCAGGGGTTATACCAGTTGATTAAGGGGTAACTACTACAGTGTAGAAATTGGGGTTGCAGGTTGGATTGTGAATTGACATAACGCTCATGAAAGCCAAGACTGGAAACCCATCCAAACCCAAGCCCGCAAGCTCTACACTCCAATTTCCACCCTTCATTGTAGGGAATCTTGAGGCGCCTCCTTAGATGCCTCTTCCTTAAGTTGCGGCCCCAGGAAGAGCATGGGCATGTACAACCTGCACCAGGACTGAACGACACACGGTCTAGGGTTTGTGGTTGGGGTTTAGGGCTTAGGGAGGGCCTTGGGCTCTAGGCTTCAAATTCCCTCATTAAGGCTATATGGTGTAGGTACCTGAGCCCGAGGGTACAAGCCCTAAGGGTGCGAAGTGCAACTCCCTGAAGGACGGAAGCCTCTCCAACAAGAACGGACGGATTCTGATCAGCATCCCAATCCCCAAGGTATGATTCAGCAGGTCATCGAAAGTAGGGTCCCCTACTCCACTTTTCGAGGTTGACATCAAGAACATGTAGCCGCAAATCTGAACTGTCTTCCTTGGCACATGCCAGACACCCAGATAGCAAGAACCTTGCTTCCAACAAGACAAAGGGACCACATTTTTGAGACCAACTCAAGCAACGGCCGCCTTCCCTGGTGGATTTTGCTGCTTCCGGTAGACACCTAGACCTCCAGGAATTGCAAGGATGCTGAAGGCGCAGATGTCTCGGTCATGCCTAATCCAGCTCAAGTACTATGCCCAATATCTGTTGCTGATTTGCAGACTGGTCACGCCTAGTGTGACGGATTGGCAGAGCTTGCCGTGATATGACACGGTTCAATGCTTGGGGATGTCTAGCTGAGGCACCGGTAGAGACTTATCATGCAAAGACTTCTGCTTAAGACACCCCCCTTCCCAAACATTCGAATTTTCCATAAATTGAGGGGTGCCTTGCATACCCCACGTTACAGAAAATACGTTTACAGCCCATTCCCCCCCCAGAATGGAACCCACAATTTTTGAAACCCGCAGTTGATATCAGAGCCAGCCAAGCAGCATGCCTTCTCCGAAAAGCTGAGACAAACCTCGGACACGACGATTAAGTTTCAAAGGGTTTAGGGTTAAGTTTTAAAGCTTAGGGCGCACTTGGATGATCTCTTGACTTTGTACGCCTGCCCGCTATCCCGAATATCAAGGGTTCCTGGGTTGTATCCCTAATGTCGTACCCCTAAAAGGTTTCCCCGATATAGCCCTAGTATAGCCCTTATATGAGCCAATGTAGTCCCCTAGATTCCCTTAAAAGGATCCCAAAACCCAGGGGTACAACCCTGGGGGTACAAGCCTGAAACCCTTGAGAATAATCCTTAAGGGTTTTTCCCCGCATATTCTGTGATTTGGCGTTTAGCATCTTGGTCTTGACTTAGGGCTTACCTACAACCCCAATTACCTGCACTAAATTGCTGGTACCTGAGGTTAGAGGTATAGTCCCCCTTAAGTAGATAGAATATGGCTTTGGGTATATTATAGTAAGATCCCCATATACCCCATAATCTATCTACTTAAGGGGGACTCTAGGTTTAGGTTTGCTTACATTGGGTGTTCTGTTGCTTAGGCTTCGAGTTGCTTACATCACACGGGGTTTAGGGGTTAAGGGTTTAGGGTTGGGTTTAGGGTTTAGGGTTTAGGGTTGGGTTTGGGGTTTAGGGCCTTATAGGGCCCTAGAACCTCGTATGGTGAATGTTTTCACTGTGGTATACAAGGGGTTTAAACCGAAGCTCACGGCAGGCGCAGTAAACACAACCCCAAATAACATGACACGCCAAGATCGAAACTGTTAAGATTCTGTTGACATATGTACTGTAGTCTAAGCTCCTTAAAGGGGTTATAAAGGAGATTACGTAGGGGACTACTATAAGGGTTATTAAGGGGGATACTGGGAGTTTAGACTATGGCTCATATAGGTTTTCAAGACTTAGAGATCCCTTTTGGCCCCATTCTTCTTGTTAGTTTGTGGCAGGGTACATGTCCACGCGCAGATTCTTCTGCGAGCTTCCTTCGGACATGGAGGAAACGCACATCCGAAGTGCAATTGGAGGTCTAGATATAGTTCTATCTCCACCTGAGGGGAGGTATGACCTAGAAACTTTCGGATTTCTGCTGCGGTGACCAAAATACGAGGCGCGTGCTCTTTGCAGAGAGAAGTCCTTAAGGTTAGGTCCAGATATCCTTGATATTGTTGGATACACATTGGTTTGTGTTTGTTTTTTTGTGTTTTCTGGGGAAAAAGTTAACCCTAGGTTTCCAAGGACTATTGT